>VMBQ01003546.1:12898-76494 GCA_007657795.1 Dreissena rostriformis | reverse complement strand
ATGACCCAAATACAATCCTAACCCATATTTTATCAAGACAAACATTCTGACCAAATTTCATAAAAATTTGATGAAAACTGTGACCTCTATTGTCTACACAAGGTTTTTCTATGATTTGACCTACTGACCTAGTTTTTGACCCCAGATGACCCAAATACAATCCCATCCCAGAATTTATTAAGATTAACATTCTGGCCAAATTTTATTAAGATTGGATGAAAACTGTGACCTCTACTGTCTACACAAGTTTTTTTATAAACTTTGACCTAGTGACCTAGTTTATGACCCTTTATCACCCAAATTCGATCCCAACCCAGATTTTAACAAGAAAAAACATTCTGACCATATTACATTAAGATCTGATGAAAACTTTGACCTCTATTGTCTACACAAGGTTTTTCTATGATTTGACCTAGTGACCTAGTTTCTGACTCCAGATGACCCAAATACAATCCCAATCCAGATTTCATCAGGATAAAAATTCTGACAAAATTTCATAAAGATTGGATGAAAGCTGTGACCTCTACTGTTTACACAAACAAATTGTTGACGGACGCACGCACGACGGACGCCGAACATCACTCGATCACATAAGCTCATCGTGTCACTGATTGACAGGTGGGATATAAAAAAAACAACAAGTAAACATGTAATGTGAACATGTCATAAAAAAGTAAATGATTATTTTAACACCACTTTAAGACTGAATAACAAGTTGTTTAAAGGCTACATTTATTTTTTCAGAGTTTCGCGACGATTTGATACGGCTGTATAAAACGACCAAAAATACTGTGCCTGTTTCACCACTACGTGAGGGTCAGGACAAGCCTATCTGGGATATCTTTGTGTCACCGAAATTAAGCCGCATTAAACTTAACAAAGACGGATCTCGAACGAAAACGGAAAACGCGATACAAGACTACAGAACTATATTTTTTAAAGATGAAAAGCCCAGAAGACGTGTGTTTGTTCAAGGAGAGCCGGGCATTGGAAAAACTACATTCCTTACAAAACTTGCTCTGGACTGGTGTGATGCAGTGTCTGTGAACAATCCTGATCACAAGGCTACATTTAGCGATATCGATACACTGAAGGAGTTTCAGTTTCTCTTTCACATTTCACTAAGAGATGCTATGTGTCAGCGTGAGGTGATACAGATGATTAAAACACAAATTATCGACATGATTTACACCGGTGATAAACGTAAGATGACCTTTAAACTTGTACACCAAATCCTGGAACGAGAAACATGCGTCATATCAATGGATGGGCTGAATGAATGGGCTGATCCTTTGAACAAATACATGGTTCCTGTAATGGCCAACTGCTATACAAAGTGCGCATCGTTAATTACAGCACGACCATGGAAAATGGCAGATGAGCGAATCAAGGATTCTGAAATTGACAGACTAATCGAAATAGAAGGAATAACTGATCCAGAAGAGCTAACAAAGCAGATGATACTCAGTCTTCAGTCTGCCAATCAAAAGACAGCGACTGAATTTACTGAATACGTTAATGCACGTAAATTGATGCAGTTTCTTACGTCACCATGGCTACAGACAATGTTAGTAAGTTTGTGGATGAACAATAAGAACTGTAATGGTTCATTGTGCGAACTAAATTGTATTCTATTGGACCTACTGTTTAAAAAGGCAAATGCGAAAGAAGGTTGTTTTAAAAGAAAATCGCCCTTTAATTGTTTTAAGAATACGAGCTATATTGAACCTCAGAACGAGATTTTAAACGCCCTTGCCGAGGTTGCATTTCATTTCACGTTTTCATCAGAAAAATCCTTAGTGTTTTCAAAAGTAGAATTACGAAATTATATGTCCGAAGAACAATTGAAATTCTGCCTGGACGCTGGCCTGTTGACGGTTCTATGTAATTCCACGGTATGTTTTCCTAGTCCACCAATGTCTTTTCTACACGAGACGATCCAAGAATTCCTAGCTGCATATCATATAGCAAATTCAAAGACGGATGAAATAAAACGTTTTCTGATTGAAAATAAATACCATGTATTAGAAATGAGCCAGATAATAATTTATCTGTGTGGGCTTGATTGTGGCCTTGCTAATGAAGTGATAAACCGTCTGACTGACGGCGACTTCTTCAACGACATGAACATTGGACTAAGCAGTTATATAATTTATTTTAAAATTGATAAATTGGCAGCATTTCGTACTGATTATAAAACAATAGGAAACTATCGAAAATCTATATTGGTTGATACGGACTACGAGTCGCGTTTATTAGCTTTATCATTCTTATTCCAGCGCATGATCATTGCTGGTTTCATTGAAGCTGAAGCCAGTGGTCAGAAGGATATTTGTTTGAAGTGCAGGGACTTTATATTCAATACATATCTGAACGAATCCGAATCAAGGGCATTACGTTCACTGTTAATGTACAACAAATCAAATGTAAGGACACTTATTTTAGAAAGTAATATACTGCAAATAAGCGAACTGTTGACAGTTCTTCAACAGTCACGGCATTGTCTTGAACGTATAAAGGCCAAAGTGATTCCGGAAATACATAAAGCGTTTCATAATTTAGAGCTGCAAGAGCTGCATTTTATTGGAAGACTCAACGTTTCATCAATATCTGATGTTCTTACATCCCTCCCTAAGTTAATGTATTTATACATAGAAGATTCAACTTGTAATGAAGAAATCCATATCCCAGTCACTTTACATTATTTAGATTTGAAGACAATTACATGTACTGCTTTGTTCCTGCAAAAGTTACTAGTACAATTATCGTTTTTAAAACACACAATATTTTTCGAAATGTGTGATTTAAATGTAACCGATTGCAAAACACCGATTACTCAACCAGATTTATTGCCAATTGACATGTCAAATATCGAAGTTTTAATGAAACAGAGTAGAATGGACCTGTATGTTTGGCTGCGGTGTACACCTATCGTAAAACTGTACTTGACGACGGATGAAGAGGCTACATTAGCATCCGATAGTTTACCCTCATTCAGCAAATTAGAAATTATTCGCTTATCGGGGACATATACGGGTCGCTGTGCTCTGCAGCTGCCTGCATCGTTGAAATGTGTAAGTCTTCAGACAGGTGTATGCTCATGTGAGTGGCTGTGCAGCTTGTTGATCAAGCTGTCTGCATATAGTCATCCTGTAAACTGTGAGATGTGGAATTTTCAAATACAATTATGTGGAGAAGATTGCGGCGAGGATTCAACTATACACGTATCTGACTTGCGATGTGAACTAGTGTCATGTGACATGTCTAATATCCAGATATTAGTACACAATGGTAGTAAGGAACTGTTTGAACTATTTCGTGACACAAGTATACGGAAACTGGACCTGGGAACTGCTGACTGTTTTTCACAAATATCAGACATTTTTCCGACACTCGTTAAATTAGAAGTGCTTTGGTTACGGGGGACGTATACGGGTCGTTGTGGTCCCCTGTTGCATGCATCGTTAAACTGGGTCGTTCTTGAGAAAGGCGAATGCTCCTCTGAGTGGCTGTGCAGCTTGTTGATTAAGCTTTCTGCATTGGACCGTCTTGTAAATTGTGAGCTGGGTAACTATGTATTACAATCACGTAGAGAAGATTTCGGCGCTGATTCAACAATGCTTGTATCTGACTTGCGATGTGAACTATTATCATGTGACATGTCGAATATCCATATATTAGTACGCAATGGTAGTAAGGAACTGTTTGAAATATTTCGTGACACAAGTATAGGGATCCTAAGCCTGCTTACTGCTGATTGTACTTCACAAACATCAGACATTCTTCACACACTCGGTAAATTAGAAAAGCTTTGTTTACGGGGGACGTATACCGGTCGTTGTGCTCTCCAGCTGCCTGCATCGTTAAACTGTATCACTCTTGACACAGGTGAATGCTTCACTGAGTGGCTGTACAGCTTGTTGATCGAGCTTTCTTCATTAGATCATCCTGTAGAGTGTCAGCTGTTGAGCTTTAAAGTGCAATCAAGTGGGGAAGATTGCGGCGCTGGTTTAAATATGCATGCATCTGACTTGAGATCGCAACTATTGTCATGTGACATGTCCAATATCAAGATATTAGTATTAAATGGCAGCAAGCAACTGTTTGAAATATTTCGTGACACAAGCATACGGATCCTAATCCTGCAAACTGCTGATTGTATTTCACAATCATCAGACATTCTTCCCACGCTCAGTAAATTAGAAACGCTTCACTTATATGGGACGTATACGGGTCATTTTGCTCCCCAGCTAACTACATCGTTACAAGGCATCGGTCTTACAGGCGAATGCTCCTCTGAGTGGCTATACAGCTTGTTTATTAAGCTTTCTGCTTTAGATCATCCTCTTGAGTGTGTGCTATGCGACTTTGTATTGAAATCACACGGAGAAGATTGCGGCGCTGATTCGAATGTACGTGTATATGACTTGAGATCTGAATTATTGTCATATGACATGTCTAATATCGAGATAATTATAAAAAATGGAAGTAAGGAATTGTTTGAAATGTTTCGTGACACAAGTTTACTGACCCTGAACCTGCAAACTGCTGATTGTTTATCCCAATCGTCAGACATCCTTCCCACACTCAGTAAATTAGAAAAGCTTTTGTTATTTGGGACGTATACGGGTCATTGTGCTCTTCAGTTGCCTGCATCATTACGCTGCATCAGTCTTCAGATAGGCGAATGCTCCTCTGAGTGGCTGTGTAGCTTGTTGATCAATCTATCTACATTAGATTATCCTGTCGAGTGTCAGCTGTTAAAGTTTGTAGTAAAATGGCGTGGAGAAGATTGTGACGCTGATTCAACTATACACGAATTTGACTTGCGATCTAAACTATTGTCATGCGACATGTCTAATATCGAGATATTAGTGAACAATGGCAGCAAGGAACTGTTTGACATATTTCGAGACACAGGTATTGGGATCCTGGACCTGAGAACTGCTGACTGTATTTCCCAAATATATGACATTCTTCCCACACTCAGTAAATTAAAAACGCTTTGGTTATGGGGGAATTATCCTGATATGTGTGCTCCCCTGCTGCCTGCATCGTTACAACGCATTACTCTTACGAAATGTGTATTGTTCTCTGAGTGGTTGTGCAGCTTGTGGATCAATCTTTCTGCATTTGGTCATCATGTTATGTGTCAGCTGTTTAACTGTGTAGTGCAATTATGTGGAGAAGATTGCGGCGCTGATTCAAATAAACATGTATCTGACTTGCGATCTGAACTATTGTCATGTGACATGTATAATATCGAGATATTAGTAGAAAATGGCAGCAAGGAACTGTTTGAACTATTTCGTGACACAAGTATAGGGAAACTGGACCTGAGAACTGCGGATTGTATTCCACAAATATCAGACATTCTTCCCACACTCAGTAAATTAAAAAAGCTGTGGTTGTGGGGGACGTATGAGGGTCGTTGTTTTCCCCAGCTGCCTGCATCCTTACAATGCATCGTTCTTCAGATAGGCGAATGCTCCTCTGAGTGGTTGTGCAGCTTGTTGATCAATCTGTCTGCATTAGATCATCCTGTATATTGTGAGCTGTGGAAGTTTTTAGTGCACCCACACGGAAATGATCGCGGCGCTGATACAAAAATGCTTGTATCTGATTTGCGATCTGAACTATTGTCATGTGACATGTCGAATATTAAACTTTCGGTAGACAGTAGCAGCAAGGAACTGTTTGAAATATTTCGTGACACAAGTATACAGATCCTGATCCTGAGAACTGCTGATTGTATCCCACAAACATCAGGCATTTTTCCCACACTCAGTAAATTAGAAAGGCTTGAGTTATGGGGGACGTATACGGGCCGTTTTGCTCTCCAGCTGCCCACATCGTTTCAGTGTATCAGTCTTCAGTCCTGCGAATGCTCCTCTGAGTGGCTGTGTAGTTTGTTGATTAATCTATCTACATTAGATCATCGTGTAAATTGTGAACTTTTAAACTGTGTAGTGCAATCAGGTGGAGAAGATTGCGGCGCTGATTCATCTATACATATGTCTGACTTGCGATCGACGCTATTGTCACGTGACATGTCTAATATCCAGATACATGTATTAGTTTACAAGTGTAGCCAGGAACTGTTTGAACTATTTCGTGACACAAGTATAGGGGAACTTGACCTGAGAAATGCTGAATGTATTTCACAAACATCAGATATTCTATCCACACTCGGTAGATTAGAAGACCTTGTTTTATGGGACATGTCTAATATCGAGATAATAGTAAACAATGGTAGCAAGGAACTGTTTGAACTATTTCGTGACACAAGTATTGGCACCTTGGAATTGAGAACTGCTGATTGTACTTCACAATCATCAGACATTCTTCAAACACTCATAAAATTAGAAAAGTTTTGGTTATGGGGGACTTATACAGGTCATTGTACTCTCCAGCTGCCTGCATCCTTACAATGCATCAGTCTTAAGACAGTCGAATGCTCCACTGAGTGGCTGTACAGCGTGTTGATCAAGCTTTCTGCATTAGATCATCCTGTTAAGTGTGAGCTGTGGAACGTTGTCGTGCACTCACGTGGAGAAGATTGCGGCGCCGGTGCAAATGAACATATATCTAACTTGCGATCTGAACTAGTGTCATGTAACATGTCTTATATCGCGCTATTAGTAAACAATTGTAGCAAGGAACTGTTTGAAATATTCCGTGACACAAGGATATGGAAACTGGACCTGAAAACTGCTGATTGTTTTTTACAAACATCAGACATTCTTCCCACACTCAGCAATTTAGAAAAGCTTTGGTTACGAGGGACGTATACGGGTGTTTGTGCTCCCCTGCTGCCTGCATCGTTAAACTGTATCACTCTTGAGACAGGCGAATGCACCATTGAGTGGATGTACAGCTTGTTGATCAAGCTTTCTGCATTAGATCATCCTGTAAAGTGTGAGCTGTTGAAATTTGTAGTGCAATCGCACAGAGAAGATTGCGGCGCTGATTCAAAAAAACATGTGTCTTACTTGCGATCTGAGCTATTGTCATGTGACATGTCTAATATCAAGATATTAGTAAACAATGGCAGCAAGAAAATGTTTGAAATATTTCGTGAGGCAAGTACGAGAGGCGCCCAGATAATATTTGAACAAATTCTGTATACACGTTTAGACAGTCTCGCGTGAAGAACATTTGCAAATTACTTTTTCTCTATCATTTTCAATCATAATGTTGATGTTTCAACATTGCTTTTCGTCATTTATAGCATGGCGCGTCGAACAATAAGTGATTAAGTGGAAGGGGTAGTTGTTGGACTTTTGAAGACTAAACACACGTGTAGGAGAATTAAAAATGAGTTTAAAAGCAATAGGATATTCGATATCCTTGGGCCTCATCAAGAATATTCGTTAACATATTATGCATCAACGCGGTTATAGCAATGCTTGCCTTACTATGCCAAATTTGAGATATCGGCCAAATGTGGCCGCACCGGATGTCAATAGAAAAATCAATCGTATGATCGCCTAAGTAAATACACCGACCCAACGTGAGATTTCGTAAATGTGATGCATCGCTGAAGGAAATGTCAATAACAGTATCACCAAATATTGGAAGCTAAACTTGGGATAAAAGAAGTTCATCGCCTTAACATGGTGCGAACTAAGAAAATGAGGGCTATATCATGGCTGTTATACATGAAGTTAACAGGTTGAAATGTAAGGACTTTGTAAATGCTGATGAGGCAATGTTCTGTTAAGGTAGGTCGTTTGGGCGACAAAAAGTTTGCTACATGAGAAAAGGCGAAACAGTTAGCAACAAACTTAAGTTTGTTAAGCGGGACTCTTTCGCCAAGGGTTTCATGGGATGGGCTGGTGTCTCTAATAGAGGAAATACCGAGATTCGCTTTATCAACAAAGGACCTTAAGTTGGACTTAACAACGCTCTTAAGAAAAGTGGAGAAAACTGAGCCAAAATATGTTTAACAGGACTCTTCAATCTTGGCCAAAAAGGTTTAGGCGTATTTACGCATGTCATGGATCTCATATTGACCACTTACTTCAATAAAAGTAACGTTGCAATTCCTATTTTAAGTCATTTATTGTGTTCAAATATAATCTGGACGCCTCTCGTATAGGGATCCTGGACCTGCGATTTGCTGATTGTATTTCACAGACATCAGATATTTCTCCCGCACACAGTAAATCAGAACACCTTATGTAAGGTGGGACCTATACGTGTCGATGTATTCTCCAGCTGCCTGCATCGTTATAATGTATCAGTCACAAGATAAGCGAAATCTCCTCTGAGTGGCTGTACAGCTAGTTGATCAAGCTGTCTACATTAGATTATCCTGAAGAGCGTCAGCTGTGGAACTTTTCAGCGCAATCATGTGACGAAGATTGCGGCGTTGATTTAACTATTCGTGTGTCTGATTTGCGATCTAAACTATTATCATGTAAAATGTCTAATATTGAACTGTCAGTATACCTTAGCAGCAAAAACTGTTTGAAATAGTTCGTGACACAAGTTTAGGGATCCTGGATCTGATCTGATGACTGTATTTCACAAGCATCTGGCATTCTTCCCACTCTTAATACATTAGAAACGCTTTGGTCATGGGGCGTATACGGGTCTTTGTTCCATCCTGCTGCCTGAAGCGTTACAAAGAATGGTGTATTCTTCTCAGATTGGTTGTGTAGCTTGCTGATCAATCTCTCTGCATTAGGTCACCATGTAAAGTGTGAGCTGTTGAAATGTGTAGTGCAATCGCGTGAATAAGAACGTTCGGTGATTCACATGTACTTGTGTCTGATATGCGATCTAAACTATTGTCATGTTACAAGTCTAATATTGATATATAAGTATAACATGTCAGCAAGGACATGTTAAACATATTTCGTGGCGCAAGTATAGGGATCTCTTGTTCATAGACATGCTTATTGCATTTCAAAAACATAAGACATTCGCCCCGAACTCATTTAATTAGAAAAACTGTTGTTGGGGATGTATAATGTTGTTTGTTTGCTAAGCTGCCTGCATCTTTACACTAGCAGTCCTCAGATAGTGCAATGCTCCTCTGAGTGGATGTGCTTTTGATCCAGCACATATCGCGGTATTAACTTGCATACCATTTTAACTCATTAGGGCGTACCCTTGATACGAGTACCTGAGAGTATGTTCGGGGTTTCGATGTTGAGATATTATATACGTACTTTCCGATACGTTTTAAATCGGTAAATGTGTTGTGTTGTTGTCCTGTACTATTGTTTATGATATGTATACGTCATTTGGACGCAAACTGTTCAATCAAACATTGTATATTAGTGACGAGTCGTACTTCGACTGGTATTCTTGCGTAAATTGAACAAATGTTTGCTGTATAGTTTATACAGGTATGTGTTAATGACGTTTATATGAAATGAGTATGCCGATTAACTATATGTAACTGGTAATGTCGAATACTAGCAAACTATCGATAATGATTATGACGATAGTACTTATGATTGTAACTAAGATATTTAAAGGTAGCATGTACCCACATGTGTGTTATAAAATGACACAATTTTTATCATAAACGATTATATTGAAGCATATTCAGCTTAACCTTAACAATGCTTATTATATATCAGTAAAAATATTGTTTAATTTGAAATTCTAAATATGCTTCACACGTACTGTTGCACGGTAAATATACACATGCACATAGTATCCTTGAGTGTTCAAGGTTTTATAAAACTGTAATGTTTATTTCAAAATTATGGATACATTATTGCAGATACAAGTGTTTTGTTTTTACTCTGCCATTATGGTTATTGTCTTACTTTTTTTCGCATGTGAATTGTATCTTTTTGTATTGAGGGTAATTACAAAAACTTAGTCATTTCGGTTGCTATGTATACATGTTTTGTTATACAGTACAAAGTTAACAAAGAACTATAATGTTGTTTTAGAAAGGTTTATATAGAGTATTATTGAACTAGCTGTATGAGAATATCATCATTTCGAATAATGTGTAGTTACATTATTATTATACTGTATACATTGTTATTTTGTTCTTACAATTTATATACAGAATATTATTGAACTGTATGCATCTATGAGCAGCATTCTTATTGGATAATCCGTTCAAGTTGCATGTGATTTATTTCCCGTTGCACCCACTACACTTCAAATTAACTCATACATATTCATGATCGGACTTCGTTTTCATCAACAAGTGGCCAATGAACGTCAATGTATTTCAAGAATCTTAACTATGTTTATGTTTATTCCTAAATAGTGAAGCAACGTATTTGTTTCGCGCGATCGTGAACGGTGTGCCGTTCGAAGAAGGTGAAGCAATATTCGTACACCAGTGAATACATTTCCGATTTAGCCAATATAGCTCAAACAGCTGCAGCTTTTATATAAATTGCGTTGTAATTTTAAGAATTTTTCTGCATTTTATCGGTGCGCGAACTGTCTGCAAAATAACGCCATTGTCGTTATGCGAATTGGTAGTAATTTTCCTCTAACAGTTCATACACCGATGAAAAGCTGACAATTCTATTCAGTTCTTAAATAAACATTTCGCATTGTATACTTAGTTCCAACGAAGTAAATTTACTCCAATATAAGAATTCATTAATGTACTGGCGTAGTAGTGATGTGTTTGAAGCTTTATTTTCTCATTTCAAAATTATTTAATGTACAATGTATATATAATTGCTTTGCTCTCTTTATTGCGTTAAGGGTTGTTATGTTTTTTGTTTTGTTCAGATGTGATTTTTTTATATTTTTTTTTAGGATATTAACAGCATCATTGTAATTTCAAATAAGTATGTTATTATATTGTTATTATTCAGAATAACTTGCACTTAGAATTATAATGTTGTTCTTAACAATTGTTGGTGTGACAAGTATTTAAATTAATGTATATTTCTATGTAATATATATATATATAACATGCATTGAGTAGCATGTAAACGTCGAGAATAAAAAAAATATATAATAGGATTCTGAGTTTAGGTTTAATTAGTGGTACATACAATTTGGTAGTCTAAAAAGTCGGTGACACGTTAAAGTCAACGTTTTTATTGAATTTATTTTAAAATCCATAGGTACAGATAGATAAATTGTACGAAACGCTGAAATGTTAATCATGTTTAAGTCTTACGGGGTTTATCTGGCAGCTTCTGTGCTAGATAAAGGCTCCAATGTGTTTGACTGCGGCATGTTGGTTGCCCTGGTAATTTTGTGAACGCACTATGGTAAGAATGTTGTGCAGTCGAATGGCCGGTTTCCATGGCAACACAATAACCTGTCACTGACTTTTACGTTTTTTTTATCTTGAATCTCGATTGTTCTTTAAGAAGATCTGATTGTAACATACCATGTTTTGATTCAAGAAAACGCACTCATCATTTTACTATAGAATATAGTTTATATTTACGAAATAAGTTTTGATTGTTTGTTATTGATTGATCAACTAAAAACGACTGTTTTAAGTGTTAAGATAAGGATAACATATACCAGGAGCCAGAGTACTCGAATCGCCAATCATCAGTGCGACAAATATTGTAACTATATTAAACGTTGCTCTTCTCAAATTTGAAGCATCGCTTTCCTTGGGGTAGATTGACACGTGATCGTGTTCGTTGTCAATAGTAAAATCAGACAGTATCATGTTTGAATATACATTTTGATCAATAATTATTTTATTTTATAATAAATTATTATGCTTACGACAAACTCGTGTGAGTTCGTATAATAAAAAAAATGCATTTGCAAACACTGAAATGAATTGTCTTAAACGTTATTTATAGAAATGACTGTGAAATTGCTATGCTTTATTCCTTTCAGACTCTTTATATACAGAGCGGTATAGGGGCCTTCAAGATTACAATCCGGAAGCTTATAATGTAATAAGAGTTTTTCAATATGCAATCAATGTTGATATACCTGTCATTGCGCTTTCATTTGGATCACTTTCATCTTAACGTGAGTTAACACTTTTGAGATATTCTTTAAAGTGTGCATATTTCTTAATACACCGAAACATGTAAGAAGAGCAAAGTTTTGCTCGTCCATAGACCGTGATGGTTAAGTAATAATAAACACTAGACACATGTTTACTTTTTCTAAGCACAACCCAGCTCAAACTCATTCCTTTATTTATAGTGGTATCCATAAAAGACGATGTACATTCTTATTCGTCTTGATAAATTGCCCGTCCGTCAGTCTGTTTGTCTGTCTCAAAGCTTATTTAAAAACGGATACTATTCAGTCAATACGAATGAATATAACTTTATTTCAAAGTAGTTAAACATTTATACGATATAATATAATAACGTCATAACGGAATTATTACTGTCAACACAGTAACATTCCGTTTTTATGAACTATCATCATGTTTATTGGATTCAATAGAATCATTATCATTGCGAATTAATATTATGTTTTAACGAACAATTATACAAATGTGTCCTTTCACTGACGAGGCACGTGTTGCAATGATTATTTTCCAGTTCATTTGTATTGGAAATGTTTACTGCAGAAATACATCTTACCTGCGACCAACAAAAAGTTATTCTGCCGTAGTTGCGGACGGGAATGTTTTAAACATTTCTTGTACAACATAACGAGCTTCACAAATACTTAATCTGGACCTTTCTTAACAGGTTCAGGTAAAGATTGCTAGTCTCTTAAAAGTCTCTTTATCGTATGCATTTTGAACCTATAGAGGTTACGCGTGCGCAAATAAATTCCTTTAAGGTTCTTCAATGATTGATGTCACCTTTCACCATGAAAAAAAAAACACAGAATTTAAAAAGTCGATACATATGTACATTATATTATAAATTTACCTTTATTAAACGGTCTTTGCTGACATAGAGGGTGCGATTTTGAAGATGTCAACCAACGCAAAAGATATGAGGCTAGAAAGCCCCATCACCAATTAGTGTAAAGAAATAGGTTGTTTTCTTATTGCTTACATACCATCCTTAAAATTGATACAAAAAATATCACTTGAATAGTATTTTTAAAAGTAAATTCACTGTGAACTGAACCCTTGTTGCGTATTATCAAACTGACCTTTGTGTAAGGTCTTCCGGTTTGCGGCTATGGAACCTAAATATTCCGAAATAAATTCTGATGTATTTGGTATCAGATATAGAAAACAAATAAGAATTCCGTATCTCACAGTGTTAAATCAGTGACAATACAAAACAGCTGAAAACCAGTACTTTTTAATGGCTTTTTTATTCTATGCATCATAATGACGTCATGATTGCAAGTTTATATTCTTGTAGTTGAAAAAACGTTATGCTTAAGTTGGAATCTAGACATTATTTGTTTTGTGTGTGACTGGTATTTTCATCTTTTATATCGCGAGAAGGATGTGTTAATGAAATATTTCATGGGTATGGTTTTCCGATGGTACGGGCTCGTGAAATACAACGTCAAACAAAAACAAACCATTGGAACACCTGTATTATAACATATATCTAAACGTATACACCTATATTATCTATCATCTTAACATCCGTTGTTTGTTTACACAATTGTTTTGTTATTTTGGAAATATGCGACATAATTTTCGAAAATTGTTGATTTGTCAAGTTTTGAACAATTCCATTAAAGAATAAGGACCATTCTGGAAAAAAAAACGCATACACTGGGCCCGTATTCATCAACCCAATCTAAAACTTGAGAAAGACGATAAGTCTAGGTTTTCGCTTTTTTGTGAAAACAGGGTGTTTAAAGCTTGTATTTAAACATTTGTATAGCCTTGACTTTGTTCTTTAAAGGATTACACAGTAACATACGCGACTAAGGTTCGTGGCTTATTTGCAAAAATTAAGTAATTATAATCGAAACCGTGGTATTTTTTTATTCTTAAATATAACACATACTTCTTATTTTTTTTTCTTTCTTTTACTCTTCTCGTGCAAACTTAATCCTACGTCGTATATATTGATGTGCCCCAGTATTCTTTATATGAATACATTTTTAGTTACATTAAACATCACAGTTATTTTCGACAATAATGTCACCTACAGTTTTATTTTGCATTAACATGAACGATTTTGATCATAAACATGTTTATTTCTCGCCATAGCAACACTTGTCTCGCGTTTATTATATGTAATTTCTTTTATGAAGCCATGTCCGTGGTTTGGTTCTACACGGAATGTCATTGTTTAACACATATGCTATAATCGTCTGTGTGCATATTTTTGGTCGACCATAGGCCGTGTAAACTCGATCGACCCGGTCGACCAACGCAATCGTTCTACGAGCTATAAATAGACTGTGAAGTTCCAGAGCGAGAGGGCTTAAATTTCAAAAGTTGGAATACACGTTTGTTGGATTTATCTATTCTACGTATGTAAACGGATTAGTTTAACTTTAAGTAACATCATTCTGTCTTTTGGAGATAATTTTAAACTTTAAATAGCTTTTAAAGTGTTCGGTGCCGACTGCCCTCCCGACGGATTTCGCGAGTTTAAATCAAACGCGCTTTTGTAACTTGGAATACGACGACACAAGTGTTACTGTGGCTTTTGTGTTTTTATCCTGTGAGCAAAATATGTTTATTGCCTAAAAGTGGTTATGTCAAGAGTTAGAATTATTAAATGATTTAATCAAATAACTGAGTTGCTGTGTCTGTTTACCCCATACATAAGAGGAGCGCAACATAATTTGGTGGCAGCGGTGGGATCGGTTTATACATTAACCGATCGAGTGATACGAACCGACGTCAACGACAAGCATGGACGGGAACAGCACGGACGACGAGGTTACATTTAGGGAAGTCGACGGCACGCGGACCAGGTTAGATGTCGCTGAGGTAGACGCAACCGATCCCGACGAGCGCCGGACGGTACGACAGGTCGCCAGCGAGGGCAACACAACCGACGGCGCTGACCTGACGGCACTTGCAGGTGCTCTACGCGACGTGGTTGCTAAGCTAGACAGCGTGCAGAGGACGATCGGAACCATCGGTCGACCGAGGTCACATTCACCAGGACACGTTGAGTCACAACCACAACCGCGGTGGAGTCCAGAGGTGCCCGTTCGAGCATCAATGACGAGCGGTTTTCGCCGAGACGTTAATAACTCGCATTTCGCCGACGAGAGAAATAACGATCGACGTTCGGATCCTTATTAAGAGAGACGCCAGTGTGAACGCGGATACGACAGACGTTCCAGTGAGCGGCCCATGCGAGCAGAACCGAAGTTTCCGCCATTCAGTGGCACCGAAAATTGGGCCGTATGGATCGCTAAATTCGAAGCCATTGCAGACAGATACCACTGGGGCCCGGACGAGAAGCTCGACAACATTCTACCCAAATTGGAAGGCCTCGCTGGTGAATTTGACCGGAACCGTTATACCGTCCGCAGAACCGCTGACGAAACTGCGGAGGTACACGTTAGAGATGAATTGCGTGGAACCGGAAGTTATCGGCTGCAAGAGCGCGCCCCCAGCAACACTACGGTGAATGCGCATCAGACACCGGATGTTGATGCGGAAATCCAGCGCCTTCAGCGGAGAATTAAATGGTTAGAGACGAGGAAACGTGGCCGGCTACCTGTCACTAAAAGTCGGAAAGGAGAGTGCTACAGCTGCCACGAGGTGGGTCATTTTGCTCGGGATTGCCCAAAACGGACGGTGACGGACGGAAGTGCCGAGGAACGCGGAACGGAGGCAGGCAATGATCCTTTAAATTTTCAGGGACCTGCTCTCGAGGCCAGAGGGAGGTCCGCGTAGATGTTCATCACGATGACGACGGCCATGACTTTAAAACGGGGAAAACTGCCAAGAACTCGAGTGAAGGCATATATATCCGGGGTAAGGTGCAAGATGTTCCGGTAGTTTTTATGGCATACACGGGGGCCACGAAGACCATTCTTTCCGACCGAGTGTTACAGCAGATGGATCCATCGAAAAGATCAATGTTGAGCGGGTCAACGATGCTTCAGGGTGTCGGGGGTACCCCGATTAAGGTGCGAGGAAAGGGACGGTTCTCCATAACTATGGGGTCTGTAGTGATAGAAAGGGAGCTCGTGGTCGCAGACGTTACAGATGATGTTCTTCTCGGGTGTGACGTGTTGTTTAACGGCGAAAAGGGTCATACAGACACGTGGCTAAGTAAAAAGGTGATTTTACTGAATGGTGTTAGGATTCCGTGCATGAGGGCTGAGGAGTTTGGCGAATTGCGTAAGGTCGTGGTGGCGAAAGATACGTGCGTCCCTGGCAAGTCCGAGGCGTTAGTTGACGTGTACATAGAACGCAGCGAGGATGACCAGGACACGTTCCGTGACTACGTGGTGGAGGCGGCCCCAAAGTTCCGAGAGCGATATTCTCTTCTCGTGGCTTCGACTCTAGTAGACGNCAGGGGGGGAGGGCTTAAATTTCAAAAGTTGGAATACACGTTTGTTGGATTTATCTATTCTACGTATGTAAACGGATTAGTTTAACTTTAAGTAACATCATTCTGTCTTTTGGAGATAATTTTAAACTTTAAATAGCTTTTAAAGTGTTCGGTGCCGACTGCCCTCCCGACGGATTTCGCGAGTTTAAATCAAACGCGCTTTTGTAACTTGGAATACGACGACACAAGTGTTACTGTGGCTTTTGTGTTTTTATCCTGTGAGCAAAATATGTTTATTGCCTAAAAGTGGTTATGTCAAGAGTTAGAATTATTAAATGATTTAATCAAATAACTGAGTTGCTGTGTCTGTTTACCCAGTACATAAGAGGAGCGCAACAATATTATGCATGTACCTGTAATTTACTGTATTAATATCTAGAGGAAAGAATGCTTCAGCCTGTTGACAATCCGGTAACCCTAACAACTAGAGCACCAATAGACATAACTTATATCTGTCGTGTTCTGATAAAACTGGGCATAATGCTTGTGCGTAAATTGTCATCCCAGATTAGCCTGTGCAATCCGCACAGGCTAATCAGGGACGACAATTTCCGCTTTTATGGAATTTTCGTTTAAATGATGTCTCTTCTAAGCGAAAATCCAGTTTAGGCGGAAAGTGTCGTCCCGGATTAGCCTGTGCGGACTGCACATGCTAATCTGGGACGAAACTTAACGCACATGCATTTTGTCCAGTTTTCTCAGAACACGACACATATATGTTCGTATGACATTAAAAGGGAGACTACTAAGAAAAGCAAGTTGTATCCTTCAAACAATGATAAGGTTCCATTAATGTTTAGTTCACATACATTCCGTTACATACCGGAGACATTTACCTGACATTGACTTAAGTGCAAAATCAATGACAGCATGAACATTGCGACGATACATGTGTTTGCGGATTAAATTCTTGTTCTTTTATGTATATTTCTTAGAAAAAAAAGTATACTTTATTCGTACTCAATGCTTATCATCCAAGATGTTCAAATTACTAAACGTAGCGAATATATGTTGAGAAAATAATTTCGATAATTTATTTACGTTCATTAACGTGCGTCACGTGAATTTGTCAATGCCATGATGTAAGAATCCATTTGCAATATGGGCGATTGTTTTAAAACGGTTTGTGAATACAGGCATTCCATAAGCCGAATTAAATTCTACAGGGCCAACGTGGTTTTGGATCATATTTTTTACTTCTTATTAAAACAACAGTTGAACATTTTAGAATCTTCCATACGATTGAAATCACAAGAATGACTTCACTTGTTGGACCAACAATTGAATTGAGTTAAACCATAATTATTCAAATGTGTCGATAAATTAACTTTCACAAACATAAGCAAACGTAAAACAGTAAAAACTAGTTTAACACACATTCTTTGACATTCACAATGTCAACTATTTTGCTTTTGACAGCTATGCAACTAATCATTTAATTTTAATCTTCATTGAACCACAACAAATTGATATAATATTCGTCGAAATGAAATTAAGAAGACATCTATTGCACCCGTTTATTCCTTTTGCGCCGCAACCGATTTTCTAAAAGGGACTTGTTCAATGATTTTGGCATGTTTTGAAGTTTGTCATTAAAATACTTTAAATTGATAAATGTCAACATTGAACTAAAGTGCTTAAGTATAAAACAAAAATAAAATAATACAACAATTAAATAGTAATCCATACCAGGGCTCGAGCCACTGACCGTTGGAGCAATCCTTGTAAATTCACAAAATATTACGATGCCAACAGAACTTTCCAAATTATTGAATCGTTCCGCGTTTGTAACGCTTGATACTTTTCAGGTTTTTAAGCCGTCAACAGATGCATACGATAGATATTTATGGGCATGGTAAATGTTCAGTATTACTGTAACATTGCAGATAACAGAACTACAACGAAAATTTGAAAATCCGAAACAATTAGTTTCAATTTTGTCAATTTATCAAACTGTGACCAAGTCCCTTTAAGCGGAAGTGTTGTTCTTTATCTTAACATTTTGATTAAGATTACATATTTTTAAGATAAAGCTGTTTTTTTTCGTCGAACAGTAAATGGGACAAATTCAAATGGCAGCATCGAATAAGGTAATTGCATTTTAAAGAAATGTTCAACACATATGAACTTGTATAATTTTGCGACTTGAGTCGAAAAGGAATAAAAAAAAATATTGCGATTGCTCGCTTGAAAGTTTGGTGGCACAATTCCTTTTGGTGTAGTCTTTGCATACATTCGTAACAAACATAATAATAACCAGATCAATGCTCTTTAACGAACTCTTTACACAAATATTACTTCCGTTTTGAGATCTATTTGCGATGTATTACATAATAACCCTAACCCTGTGGCCAACTCTTTAAGTTCTTAGGGTCTAAACGACACCAACCCGCTAGTTGCTTACGCTTTTTAGATTTTTTCAGAACATTCTATTACATAGTTATTTCTATGGTAGAAATCATTACTGAGCACAGATCTGGGGTCCGTTTTGAAAAATATCCTACCGTTAAAAAGTACATAATGGACCCCACCCTATAGCCATGAAAACCGACGAATATACTGAGATAAACGGAAAAAACGACACACAAGAATTTATGTGAATTGTTAAATAATATTTTTCTTAGGTAAATTTTACCGCTTTACATAACTCTGATATCCGTTCTCATCTACATTAAACCGTTCAAAAGTTATGTGTTCACTGGATCTAACCCCGTAGTATTTAACACTCCCATAACAGCAACAACAACAACAACATCAGAAAAATGGGAAGGGTTTTCTTACCTTCTGTTGAAGTTAATAATAAATAAAGAATACACATCAATATTGATGGTTTAAATTCAATTTTTCCTATAAGCCCTAAAGTATGACGCAATTTATTTACATAAGCCCCAAAATCAGGTGCTGCGTTTACATTTGGAGGTTGGAATGTTAACCAGAAATACATAACACCAGCACTGATTGATTTTATCGCATTTCTCCAGCGAGTGCTCTTGCTGTCTTTACATCTGGATAGTTTTAGCACCCATTTCAATGGGTGCGTGTGTATTTCAGAGTTTATTTTAATACAGGTTCAGCTGAGTCTTCACGACGGCATCTATGGTCTTACCTGCCCCTTTCGGGGGGGGGGGGATTTAATTATCATCCAAAGTTGGTCAAATTTACCGATGATTGATGATCCAAGCGATAATCGTATGTGTTCGCCTCATCTCTAAGGTGTTAACTCAAGACGTCATTTTTGGTTCTTTCTGTTGTTAATAATAAAAGGTTGGAATATACTTATTCAAAATCCAATAGGGTCCCGTTTTAAAACTACCAGCTTTCAACACATGTTCTTTGTCTTTCCTATATATATCAAATTGTGCACGACCAGTATTATTTTAAAGATGGATCTGCCTTCTTACAATAATTGAAATCAAAAATGTACATTCTGGAGGGGTACAAGATTAGATAAGTGTAATGTTACCTAAACTAAATCCTCGTTTGGCTGGGGTTTCTGCGAAATACCCGCTAACGAATCACTATTAAGTTCTTTTGGTTGGATCTAAGACTTTGCTCGCCCTGTTAAGTATTCCAAGAAAACTAGGTTGTAAATGATCTTTACTCAGAAAAAAATCGCATAAGATCTAAACCAAAACAACTTCTTATCCAACATATCGTTCAACATACTTGAACGCAGCTCCCCCGATTTTTCTTTCTATGAAACAGTTTGTTTTTAATTTGCTGAAATTCTTGGAAGCGTACGGGTTTGCTAAATTGCATTGGTCTGTTAGTGGAAAGTAATTGTGCAATCAGTGTGACTCAAAAGGCTGGAGCGCAGTTACTCGAATGAATGTAAAAAAACAGTAAACAATAACAGGAATCGATGTTTGCTACACTGTTCGACTATGTTTTAAGTTTGAAAATGCATACCATGCTTAATAAAACACGACGAAATTAGTCTCGTCGAAAATAGAAACAGAAAGTGAAACATACGCCTATCGGATAAATGAGTTTTATCGTCTAGATGATAACATTGACCTCTTCTATTAATTGTTTTTCATTGAAATGGAGTTTTTGTTTCGGCCGATTGCAGAAGAACCAATATGGTTATAGACATGTTTGTTTTTTTATAATAATTCATGTTAAACCAGTTATGACTGAGAAATCCTGTTCTTGGTATCCAAACAGTATGTTTTACATTTAAAGCCACACACATTGAAATGAAATACATGTTAATCAGTACATATAGATGCAATTTGAAAGTGTGCAAAATTGTCATTAAATCTATAGCCTAGTTAGCAAGTAATTTATTATTTTTCAAACGGTACCGCTTTTAAAACCGAAAGTAGGAGTTCTAGACGTATACGTCCATTTCGACAAACGCGATTATTTTTAAGTTTTAAAGTGAAAAAGACGGATTTTTACCTTGTTACCACGAGATATATTTTTATTGGCATAGATAAAATATGTTTCTTATTTATACTTAAATTTACTATGCCAAATGCACAAATGTAAGTTGTGTGACTTTAAACGAAATCCATAATACGATATTAAGAAATTGAGTGTTTTCTCAAGCTAAAATTAATGTATATATATATATAAAGTCATACATGTTTTGTAAAAAATAGTTCAATCGCTTAATATGTGATAATATTGTAAATATTTTGTATCATGACGTTTAAGTGAAATCTCCTGATGTATTAACCCATGTATGCCTAGCGTCTAGGAAAAAGGCCTTGGCAAACAGCATAGATCCAGATAAGTCAGGGTCTGCGATGTTTACTTGAAGGAATTTCTGTAAGAAATATTATAAATATAGAAATAAATATACTAGACATCCCTAATTTTGGAAATAAATTGATCCAATTTAGAAGAATGGGAGAGTCCACTAGGCATAAATGGGTTAATAATGATTGTATAAACTATACATGGATGGTTGGGTATGTGTTGTTATCCTTTTAAATCCTTAACATCATTGTACATGTACATTTTGTGTCGTTGTCTCTCAACTTTCAGCGTATCAATATGAAACTTTATAGACATGCTTTTAATACTTTGTAGAAGTGCACGATGTTATGTATGTGTATGTCGCAATATTCTTTGCAAAGTAATGTCCCCTTGAAGTTTGTTTTTATACTTACATAAGTGTACATGTTTGTTTAGGGTCGCAAACAGTTTTCTATTTATCATAACTAAACTTTATAGGAGTGTTGTTTTTACTATAAAGACGTTTATTTTGTATTGTCGCACTATTTGTTTCAGAGTTATGTGCGGTTGAAATTAATCAATGGATACCATTAATCAAACGATTCTTCTCTTCGTGTGGGATCAATGTAAAGTGCCGAAAATTTGAGACTGATATTACTGAAACTTGACTGTTGCACCACCATCTTAAAATGGAAGGCATATTTGTCTTCTGCAATTACTTTTCTAGTATTAATTTAATTTAGCTATGCTAACATAAGAATTTAAATTGAGTACGAATTCAATGTTTGTGAGAATTTCGATGAATAATAGACTTTAATATGCCTTCTATTAGTTGTACTTGGAACCATGTAATGATGGAGCCATTACCTGGACACATGTTTATAAATAGATCTTTACATGGAAAAGCATAATCTCGAAAACACTGTTATACATCTTTAAAGTTCGAGTCGTCCTCAACCGTTCGTTGGTGTTGTCCAATCTTCATGTCAATTAGTGGGCTGAGCGATCGATTATTTAACAACTGTTTAATTGTTGCTTTCCGTCATATTTCAAAAGGAAGCACTGGATCAGCATAGCTAGACGCGGTTTTTCTGCGCTTGATCGTTGGTTATCACTTCAGGTATTTAATTTTATTATATACCTGTTTAATGCTTTTAAAAAATTACAGGTTGTATCAAAAATCCCGTATTATGCTACTCGCTGTTTCCGATTTCGTATTACCATACTAGCCGGACTACTTTCTTCGATCCATTTAATGACGTCACATTTTTAATGACGTCACATTTAATGACGTCACATTTTAGTCATTGTTTTGTCAGTTTTGTTAAAGCAAAAAAAAAAATACAATTGATAACCGTTTTCGTTAGTTGGTGTATATATTAAAAGGAATATTACGCTAGTCAATTGTTCCAAGTGTTTGTATCAGTCTCGTGGCTTGCACTATTTCGTATCAAACTCGAGGCTCCGCCTCTCGTGTAATACGTCATCACACAAGCCACTCGACTGATACAAACTCTTGGAACAATTGACTAGCGTAATATTCCGTATATATTTATATTTTATTCCTAAAGCTTCTGTCACAATCAACGAAAAATTCCTACTATATTTCGTTAAATTAAGTTAACAAATAAATAATCATTGTTCCTTATAGCAATAGCCACACTTTCAACGTTAGATGTGCTCTGGTAACATAGATTCAACATGATACAAAATGCTCTTTGTTATTTTGTGTGGTACAATATATGCAAAACATGTTCATGTACCGATTTAGTGTTCATGTGTCGTATGAATAGATATCGTTGCGGGATATTAAAATGGAACGTATTGTGCCACACAAAAATAAAAAAGAGCATTTTGTATCGTGTTATATCTATGTCACCAGAGCACATCTTACGTTGACATTTTTATCAAATGATTATTTATATGCTTACTTTATTTTACGAAATTTTCGTTGATTTTGAGCGTTATAGAGGCTTTAATTTAATATAATTATAAGTAGTAAGTTTAGTAGATGTAGTAATTATATAGGAGTGAGCTTATCTGTCGGACTGTCTGTCGGTCGGTCGGTCCGTATTAAGTGTCCGCTCTCTAATTCGAGTTGTTTTCATCCGATCTTCACAAAACTTGGTCAGAAGTTGTATCTAGATGATGTCTTGGTCAAAGTCGAATATGGGTAATGCCGGGTCAAAAACTATGCCACGGGTTCACTTAGCGCGTTATTCTGTGTCAATGCGGCGTGTGGGGGTAATCGTCACCTTAGTGACAAAGCTCTAGTTGTAGTAGTAGTTTTAAATTTATGTCATACATTTAAAAACTTTTTCATACATGGCATCCGTCATACCAATCGCTTGATTGTTTAAATAAACGTTTTGCACAAGGTAAATAGGTAATCACGATTTTCTGGATTACAATGCCATCCTAGGCTTATAATTAGAATTCCGCCCACGCTATTGATTTTGTATTTTTGAATGAAAGAATCATGCAAGCGATAATAGCACGTGTAAACATAATTACTTCACAGGAATTGTATAAGATGTATCATCTTTGATATTCACTTTTTTTCATGGCAAATTGTCGAAAAGATGACGTTTTATGAAGTGTCATTTCGTATACACGAGTTAATATATGCATACGTTAGTTTTGTTAGCAGGACGGCTTTTGTGCATTGAATTGAGTGTTCTATGTCTTTATATTTAAAATTATGTTTGATTTATTATTTTAATCATGCTTTAAAGAAAATGTCTTCATTTAAACATAGCACTTAGAATAGTTGTATTGTGAAAAGTAAAGCGTTTATTATGTAATTAATTTTTTAGCTCGGCTTTTTTCGAAGAAAACCCGAGTTATTGTCATAGCCCTCTGTTTTCCGCGTCGTCGTCGTGGTCGTCGTCCGAAAACTTTAACAATGGCCACAACTTTCTCAATATTGAAGATAGCAACTTGATATTTGGCGTGCATGTGTATCTCATGGAGCTGCACATTTTGAATGGTGGAAGGTCAAGGTCATCCGTCAAGGTCAAAGGTGAAGGTCAAAGGTCATTTTTTTAAATTCAAAACTGCACCCGCAGCCGAGCGTTGGCATCCGCTCGACGGTGCTCTTGTTTGTATTAAGAAACGGATCCTGGTTTTTCCAAGAAATTTTAACGTTCTCCAGAGTTATTGTTTAAAGCGAGTACATGCGATTTAACTATACAAAGCAAACTCTAGATATGTAAAAAGCTAATAAAATAAAATATTAATAAAAAAAATGAATCAGAATTCAGAAGAAGTGTTATTAGAAAATCTATGCAATTATAGTTGTATACAAATTTTCATACACAATTTATTTCAAATAAGTTTCGCTTGTACAGTAGAAAACTCATTCGTGAACAAATGCATTAATACTTTTGAGACATCCACACTATTCCGAGCAGATTTGTTCACACGACACAAAGACACAAAAGGTTGGCTACTAACAACATGAATGTACATTTATATTTTGCCCCGCAGGGTGTCCGATTTGGTGTTTCGCGTCGGGTCTGCAATGACCGTTGGTATCACAACATGATGAACACGTGCGCACGGACCAGGGCGTTCTTGCGACCCGGATGTTGGTTGATTGCTTGGACTTACTACCAATCAGTTAGGGGCTTTGCAGGCAAATATTATGATAAAGATCCGTCTGGCTGGTGGTATTGCAGTCAAGATTGGGTTCGAGCATGTATGTGATTATAAAAAGTGTATTGTGTGCATGCTATGTACTAAAAAACGTTATACTAACAAATATATTTATCTTGCACTAGTAATGTTGAATTTGTTCCATGACCATGTTCATAATACGGAATTGTCTGATTCAAAAAGTATTGTTTTCATTGCCATTCTGTAAAATACATCTAGTACTAAATGCAACTCATAGT
Organism: Dreissena rostriformis; assembly: GCA_007657795.1. Classification (NCBI taxonomy): domain Eukaryota; kingdom Metazoa; phylum Mollusca; class Bivalvia; order Myida; family Dreissenidae; genus Dreissena; species Dreissena rostriformis. The sequence goes on along the minus strand of VMBQ01003546.1, from coordinate 51,527 downwards.
AAACTTGCTTTGTCTCGTTTTTATTAATTACCCAATAAAATCTTACTCAATATTACTGTGTTTGATAGCGAACGTGCTATGATTTGTAATAATTAAGTACTACGCCTAGTATTACTCAATTTATTTGATAGAATGCGTAAACATATTATTGATTCTTCTGTTGCTTCCCAGTTGATTATGGTATATTTTGTATGCTATGAATTTCTTTCCCATAATTGTACTATGATTATTAAAATGTCTTTGTATAACCGATTTTGATAAACATATAATCACCATGTCGTGTGCTAATCAATTCGTCTGAAAGCAAATGTTCTGTTTTTTTGGGGCGATTGCCTTCTGCAATTCGCCTCTTTGGTAACATAATATACGTATTTCGGGAATCAGTTTCAGAATAAAGTCCGTTACGTCCAAAGTCCAAACTACGCACCCAGATTCTGCATTCGCAAACAAAATAGCTCCGATCGCATGGTATTAGTATTAATGCGCACAAACAGCTTACAGCGCGCGTTCCATCCATGGCAACGTCTTTTCACTGTGGCATTAGCACTCGAGGTACACGCAGTCCTCGTGGAAGGTGTATACAGCGACGAAATATGTTTTTTTTTATATGACAATTCGCCCGTGCTTTTCATGCCAGTTTTGAACTTTTTCCTTACACACGAAATACATGTTGTGGTTGTCACTTTCACAGCAGCTTATTATACGCCATGCATGTAGTAACATTCGGATAAGGGTTGTGGACTTCACATTGTTATATGCCATTCAAATTTACTTAGATACAATAATGTGATCATTTCGCAAAACTTAACTTAGATATTAAACTGTAATGCAGTATTGTAACGTAAATGGATAAATAAACAGGCGAGTTCATAGTTATTTTCATTAATTAAAATAAACAAATAATGTGTTAACTTAAACATAATAATGCTTTGTGTAAACAGACTGTTAATTCAAGTTAAAACAAATGCTGTTTATTCAAAATAAAGGTTTGATGTGCCAATATTTGTTGTTAAAAAATCCCAATTCGGTCCACTTTGTCGGTCCACTTCGTCGAAAACAAAAATCCCAACTCCTTTTCCCAAAGTTGCCAGGAAAACCCCTGTGTATTAAAGTGAACTATCTAGCTGTTACTACATGAAATTCTGTTTTAAAGGACATATCTGTCGAACTTCAGAGATGGGCATAGATGATAGCTTAATATCTCATACAAGCCTGTGTATTTTTAACTATTTTATGCCGGCTTGATCTTCCAAGCAGATATCATTACACTCATCAAATTATGTGTACAATCCCTGTGTTTCATATGTTGGTTTGCCAGAACCAAACTATAAAAATGCTTTATAGACCTCATCTGTTGTCTAAGTTAGTATTTGCATTTTAGGGGTTGTCCAAACAATATTGGTCTTGCCTGATACTATTGGAATTTGAACTTTATTGTATTCATTTTCATGAGAATTAAAGGGATTTCTTTTATGGACAATCTGTTCTGTCAACGTTTCGCAGTTATGAATTGACACGTACGACAATGACTTGTTTTAAAAAGCAGCATTTACTTTTAACCCCAATAGTTAAATCATATATAATGTTGACAGCATGTCACCCTTTCTTAATTCCATCTGTTTTATTCAACACAGGTGATTGGTTGGCATCACGGTGTATAGTGTTTTTACGACAACAAAATTTATACAAAATCGCCCCACCAGTACGTTCAGTACTTTTGTTCTAGGGTAAATTTACAAAGTCCTATGTCTTTCCACAATCTCAACTTACGCAATCAATATCTATCGTTCTACTAACATTAATTCGTTCCAAACTGTTACTATAGTTCATCTAACAAATCTAATCGGTTTTTGTCACCTTACCTATTTCACGCATGACTTGTTCGCGGCGTTTGGTCACTGTGACAAGTGCAAGTAACCGCGCATTTGCCACTTAACCGCCAAAGCGTCAATACATATTTCTCCGATATATTGTTATGTGTGATTATTCCAGGTTAGTTATAATTCAATTAAGAAACTTTAACCTTTGTATTGTTTTAATCTCTTTTCTTATGTAATGTAACGTAAGATCTTTATTGTAATTGTTGTATAATGTTGTCATGCTTTTGTAAATGTAATTAATGCAATTGTTGTTTAATTATGGCGATTATTATTTGGCATTTGCCACTAAGACTTAACCGCCAAAGCGTCAATACATATTTCTCCGATATATTGTTATGTGTGATTATTCCAGCCCTTCGCACGAACCCTTAACACAAATTTGTCGAGAGCTACGTCGACACTTTGATTTTCATAAATCATCTGGTCAAATACCAATGACAAGGTCTGAAAGAAAACTTGATACGGTATGTGGTCATAAAAACAACTACTTATTATTTGGTGTTATCAACAATGTAATGCTACAGCTTTATACATAGTTTACAACAGTGCGTGATATTTCGACACTGTAAACGTAAAGATGAGATAAAAAAAATACAAGCACTATCTTTAAAAAGATTTAATGCGTTATATTGGTTTTGGTTGGTGAACTACATATCTTAATTAAAACTCGTATTAATTTACAGTCTTTGGTCGTTTGTGTGTAAAGTGTGCTTATCCGATTTTAATGTCAACTTTGTATTTCCCCAATCTTAGACCAATAAATGGATATTAACGAGGAAAGTTAAATAAATATATTGATAAACTGATAAATCACATGATGTATACTTCGAGGACGTTCATAACGACCAAGTTATGCTAAGCCCTCTGCCGATTCCGACAAGTTAATGTGTAGGTATTGGAGATCCGGAACTTGTGTCTGTGTAAGTCGTTCATCTATACAACGAACATTATTTGTAAATGTAATGGTAAACAACTCGAATTAAGTTGATGTTTTCGTATGATTTAATTTAATATTTTATTCATCAATGTTTCATCTCTGTTATGAAAAATAACTTAGATTGTATATATACATTTAAATGAAATGCATAATGACCAAGTGCTTCTTACTTCGTCAATAGATGAAATACATAACGACTTAGTCGTTCTTAGCAATTCGCCGATACCGACGTGTTTACTCCTATTTGTTGCAGAACGATCTACCCAAAATGAAGACAGGGTGTAACGATTTCTAGTTTTCTTATTTAGGTCATTTGTAACAAATGCGAAAATTCTATACATTCTTTTCATTCGGGCCTAATTGCGGAAATTTTCTCAACATTTTAATGGGTATTTACCAAGGTCATAACCAGGGTTAGACAGCTTCCTTTAATAATTCAAAATCCTCACATATCTTCGGTTATATACGCTTAGTTTTCGCAAGTAATGTCTTTTAAAACGATGATCCATTAAAATTAATATGTTGATGGTATGTCTTAACATTAAGAGCCAAAGGAACAAAATGATCCGTAACAAGATTTGTCGGACCCTATATGCTACATATATATATTCAATAGTGACTACGTATTATTAGGTATGCAAATAGTATATTCAGGCTTTGCAAATGAGAAAATGTAACACGAATACTTTAGTCTTATTACGAGACTTCTCTTCCAGCATTTAAAAAAATAATAGCGTCTACTGTAGAAGTTAAAATAAGAGTGCAATTATAATACCAAAGTATTTATAAAATACAACTACACATCCAATACAAATGGTTTTAAGAATAAGATAATACGTCTTAAATTCACCCTTTATTGAAATTGCTGTGTTTTGATTCTTTGTGCTGTTATGCATGCGTAATAAAACGCATGGGTTATAATATACACATTAGTAGAACGTTACAGCACGCTATTTATAAATATACACCAGGGCTGTGATTAAAAAGAGGTCATTGGGGAGGAACATTCTGTAAACAGATTTTGGATAATGTGATCTGCATAACGGGGTGACAAACCTATTTTAACGGACATCAAATAAACACAACTAGTCCCACTAATTCTACAAGATGTAAGAAAATAGTGCAAACCCCAGATCATCTTAATGCATCTCCGGAAGAAACTGTAATGCCAGGGTGTTACAGGTCTCTGATAGTTTCCAATAGATCAGCATGGTTGGAAAGAATTTAGCCCGCAAACATGTTTTAGAGTACCTGTTGGAAACAAAACATTAAATAAAAATTAAGCAGAGCTTTTGAACTGTAATAGGCAAAGCAATAACAATATATTATACAAGCAGTGACATTATGTATGCTCTGAAACAGGTTGTTATGAGGTCTCAAAGAAGTTCTGTCATAGTCTGCATTTTTCGGCGTAAATTCTGTATAAAAGTGGCATCTCGGATCTTGTCTTTAGACATACATGAGCCTGCTGGTGAAAGGTGAAAGCTTCTTGTAAACCAGGGTAAGTAAGCATTAATCTACATCAGATACTCTCTGATTATGATTAGTGAACAATGAAAGGTTTTATGTGCACAACTAAATTTAGCCTTATGTCAGTCATGGGAAATGTTATCAAACAGTGGTTTGTTTTTCATTTTTTTCTGAAGGAGGTGGTTAGGTTTGCTAATGGAGTTAAAAACCATTGGTTAAATGAAATTAAACATTTACTGGCCCTTTATTGTTATTAGACTAGGGAAATCTCGCAAATCAATGCCGATTATTCAAAATCAAAGTGAAAAGACTGCTTTGTGTTTATTATGTAACTGATAAATGCAAATCTATCTAGTTACTGTCTTCGTTTGAGATAAATATAATATGATAATAGGTGCAACCTAATTTACGGGCAAATGTAAGAATCTAAAAAATCTCCCGAAACAAAAAAAGTGACTGCATTTGAAGAATAAGAAATTTTACATGTAAAAGATCAGTGTAATTTTTTTTTTAATTATTAGGCTTTACCAAATCACTGCCCTAACAACATATCTATATTTATGGGAGGTGGCATCAAACATAAAGACATCAGCTGCTGTCCTTGTAACACAGCGAAATTAATTTAAATAATATCATAATTGAATTTCCAATTCGAACAAGAAGTAATGTAAATCAAATAGATAATTTGATCATACATACAATTTAATTTATGACAATTATAAGTCACATGTAATAATTCGTAGAATATTCATGCAAAAGCATTCAAAGCACAATACAAGCATTCCTTGCATTAAACATTATACAATATGTTAACAACAATTCAAGCTGAAATTAAATATGTAAATAAACAGACAATTTTTATAAATGCAAAGCACTATACAAACAAAGATACAAAGCAAATTAGTAAGCAATAACAAATTATCAATTCTCTTATCTCACAATGACTTATTCTATAAAATGGTTTTCGCAAAACTACTTTTATTGGGACTGTGGGACTGGGAAATTCAATTTTTTTAACGCTGTGTGTTCAACGCTTACAAAAACAAGTATGAAATAATTTTTAAAAACACGTGCGCTCGAGTTTGCCAATCGACTAATCATAAAAAAGGTTTACTTCGCTCAGAAATCTATTTTTAGAAAGGTAAAGTAGCAACTTTGAACCAGAATAAACTTGCGTCATCAATTTAACATTTTAATTCAAGATTTAAATTAGCCGATTATACAATAACAACCCGATTATCAAACTGCATGCACATCCCGATTGATTAAAGTCAAGTTTTTGTGTGTTCAAGCTCATAAACAAAATAACACATTCAGTATGTTCATTTGTACTCAAATCTTCTCGCCATTGTAACCGTACGCTCAACACAGGGATTATCAGACTTACTCTTATGAGTTTGCATATATTCGGATAAGTTCCTACCACTCGGTACTTAATGTCAATAAGTTGAATTCATCAAAGATGTAGAACCAAAAGAAAGACTTCACTCTGCCAGTAAGCCTTTTGTGGAGAAATAATAACAAGCAGACATCAAATAAAATGTAAACCATATCCCACACTTTCGCTTCTTATATGGTATTCAAAACAATAATCAGAGACAGTTGACAAGACTTAAATTCTGCTTTTCGCTTATTTGCATTTTTTTCGAAATGTCAGCATTATGTGCAAAATAATTATGGTAAAAACAAACATGGTGTGTCAAATGATTTTTTAGGGGAGGATTATAAATTATAGGTATTGCATGAGTACAACACACTCTTTTGTAATTCAAATATTGCAATATATTCGATAATGTGCATCCGAAGTACGCAATAACATTTAGACTGGGATGCATTATGGGAAACAGGAAGCGTCACACAAGGAGGCAATCAGACGTATTTTTAGCGGAGAAAATCATATAATGCAAGGAGATAGAGTACCATTCGCTTCAAAATAATGAATTTCTTGCCGTATTATTTCTTGAGGTATGCAAATACATGCGATATGGCGTTTGTCGAAGTGTCTATGTTGCTACATCGGTCAAGTAAATTGCCCATGCATCGTGGAAATAGAGGACGCGGGCATAATTATTTTGACTGCCCTATGTATGTGACTTATGTCTTTAGTTATATCATCAATTCTATAAATATGAGCGGTCAACGCACGCCGGCGTGCTTTTGCCCGTATAATTTAACAATCTGACCCAAGACATTTGCACGATAACCCAAAACATCCTGTGGACGTCCTAACATTTAACCTGTGCATGCATGTCAGATGACTTAACAACATTATTCATGTGATGACGTGACGTGAACGTAAGATAATTGAAATATAATCTGTATTTTATCTACTGGTTGTTCAATTTATAGAACATGGGATGATTGAATCAAATTGTCCTTTTCCCTAACCAGTGGACCCACTTTCCTCAGGGCAGGTTTACTAAATAGTCAATGTTTTTCAGGTCATTTGTTCTGAATCATGAAAAAACTTTCCGTTATTTTGTTATCGTAAAATTAATAGAACAGTCACAACTAAATTTAAAAAAAAAACACTCAGATGACGCTGAAGTATAGACTTAAAATAGTTAAATTTATAATTCATGGTGAAAACAAGATCGTAGACACAGAACTTTTCTATGCCTTTTAGGCCTCTTCAAAGGGGAAGTCCTTTCTTTGCTTGTCGTTATTCCTGATCATCATTATCATGAGTGTCTGGATTTAACCTGTTTCCCAAGGATGTATGAGTTAAATGTGTCGATACCTTAATTTTAACAAACATAAGCATACGCCAAACAGTACAAACAGTACAATATATACTTAACCCTCAGTTGTTTACTATGTATGATTTGTATGTAAAGCGCGAAAATGAGCCTCCATTTAGAACTGGTTGAGCTGACGTTTAAAGGGACTTGTTCACAGTTTATCAACATGAGAATTGTTCAACTTTTTGTCACATATTTAAGAAATACATGAACAATGTACATCAGTGTGCGAAATAACACTTATGCTGCAGACTTATACTGAACATACACTTTCGTTTACGAAATCTTATCGTTAGAAATTGATAAAATTATAAAGCGTATCAGACGCGAAACGATCTAAAAATTTCGATTTCTTGTGTTATCTTTATATTTTATAACATCACGCGAATGGTTATACAAAGTATAAAATAAATGGCAACCCATGTGAAGACGGATGGTCAGGTCCGCACATAATGTAGTCGTAAAGACTCAAGGACGACCCGAACATAAACTCTTAATTACACACATACACACATGAGGCCGGTTGGCTGAGTGTTTTCGGCGCTTGGCCTTTACTCCATGGGTCAGTGGTTCGAACCCTGGCGTGGTTAACTTTGTTTTCTCCCTTTTTTTTCTTTTTTTACTTTTTATTCTTGTTTTTTATATTGTAGCTCTTTAGTTCTGATTTTTATTTTTATCAATTTAAAGCATTTAATGACAAACGTTCCAAACATGCCGAAATCTGTGTACAAGTCCTTTTAATGTGTTATTTGTTTGTTTTGTTTTTAACATTTTCATCATATTCCAACCGTTTTGATTCGATGGCATTACACTCGTCTTGCATATACAATACGAGTGAAGTGCGTTAACTCACTGTTTATCGTTTCCTGTGCAAACGACTGTATTCCTTGAACTAGATGAATCCCATACACGTGTTCCCGTACATCAAACTTTTGGCACAGTCCCATCAGAAGTGAGTTAAATAGGACTTACATTCAGATAAAACATTATGTATGTATAAGAAGTCAAAACATCACAAAATGTGCTGCTCCTTTATCAGGATAACCTTTAAATTTAGACCATTAAGTTGTAAAAATTTTGAACGAAATCCGCCAAGGAATAAGAGACAAATTGAGTTCGCACATGTTTGGGGGCTTTTAACTATTATTTTCGTATCATAAACAAACTGTAATTTACGTAGCAAAAACTTGTCTCACCCAAATAAACACGTGTCAAGTGTAAGCTTTCAGAAAGCAATTTCCAACGTCGTTGCTTGAGACAGCTTCATACGCGAGACTATTGCTTCATGCAAAAAAGCTCAGAAAATCGACGACGAGCAAACTGACACTTTCAGAAACGCACGGATGTGCTTATTGACCGATATTCCACCACTTTACGGTCCTCCTGCTCTTTGAGACTTGATCCTGCACCAGCATTCGTCGGACTTTGCGATGATTTATGTTTTAACATACATTTTAGACATAGCTTGTGTCAACAAGAACCCAATTGCATAAGAGCACTAGTCAATCTAAAGGATGAATAGATTCATATTTAGCCAGGTGGCGATCCTATCTCGGACGTTCGAATGGCGGTTGCAGAAATAAACGTTTATTACTGTTTTTGAGAAGAAACGAAATGTTCTCCTGTGAGCTGTGGACTCATTGTGACCAATATACTAACGTTTATTATTTCAATGATGAACAAATGTTTATGCCTACAAATGCCACTAGAAAGAAAAATCATGATAACAGTGTAAATCCAACTTCTTCTCAGTTTGTGTGAAACGTTGCGAGATCAAAGACGTTGAAGATTTTAACAAAATCCAAAGTGTTTCTCGCCAAAGATAAGGTGTTTTAAGGACGGTGGATGGATAAAAATTGCAACCTCATTGAAATCCAACTGCGTTCTACTTCGTATAAGGTATTCCAGCTGTTTTATGTGTATTTGTCTAACAGTATTCCAAATGTGATTGTGACAGTAATACGGATTTAGCACATAGTGTACCTTCTACTATTTCTCATCCTCATTAAAAATGAGACTTGCACGAATTGCTTGGTTGAACAACAGGACATATCTTAAGATGATAGTGTGTAACCTTGTTAACAGCGTAACTGATATTGTTTAACAGGATCCCAATTGTATGAAATTATCTCTGAAGTACTGTATTTATTACAATATGTATGACCTTTTAGTTTAATCTATTTGATTAGTTAGTTATTTACTTTGCTGTCCTAAATAGTTAGTAGGTATACACTACGTTGTTGATCATACAATCCCAAATCACCCGGATATATCTTTAAAGTGCGCGTTGTCCTCAATCGTTTGTGGGTGTTGGCAAATCTTCATATCAAGTGACTAGGTGGGCGGGGCGTTAGGTTATTTGACAATTGATGCTTTCCGTCACATTTCAAAAGACAGCGTTAAGTAAGCATAGCTAGACGAGGATTGTTCTGTGCTTGATCGGTACTTAACACTGCAGGTATTTAATTATATTACAATTTCTTCTTAATGTGATGATAATTATAAGTTTGTGTAATATATGTTGTTGTTGTTGTAATAGTAGGAGTAGTAGGAGATTTATCTTGTTTTGTAGTTCCTTTCGATGCGGTTACATTTTTTGCACTGTGATGTGTTTGTATCGGAAACATTTATTAAGTATTATCATATAAACTCAAATGCAATGTCTTTTGTAATATATTATTTTATTAATGCATAATAATTTCTTTTGGGGGCTGAAAATGAAAAGTATTTGAGAAATTGCTTAACAAGAGTATTACATAATTTTAGTACGTTTAATGACAGTTTAGAAAAAATGGTCATTTGATTGATATGCTGACGGAACATCACATCAGCGAAGCTGTCTGTGACACGGTAAATGCTTATATTTAAGGAAAATAATATGAAAATCGGCATTGTTATTGCCCTGACCACGGCTGTTATGCTGATGGAACTCAACAGTTACTCTGATGCATGTAGGCCAAACTATTGGGCTGATGGATGTAGCCATGTATCTGACTTCGATTTCACAGATGACTGTAACAAACACGACATATGCTACGCTTGCGTACGTCTTTAATTGAACTTATTTCATTTGCTCTTTATGCATAGTTTACAGATTAAGTTTTAGTTTTCAATTTAAGTTTTGTTTAAAAAAATATTCATCCCAATTATTTTAGCTTTAGTTTTGTTTGGTGTTGTATAAATGCATTGTCCTGAATTGTATAGTTCATTAGCTACTGTAACACCGTTGTTTTAAAGTCTTTATCTAATATTGTGATATAATGGCATCGCCGTATTACGCTTATGGAGACAGTTCCTCCTCCTTAGCAGTATTTGACTTCATGTTAACGGAGTGATCCTGAGAACGATTTCTGAATGCAGCGTCATTTCCAATCCATCATTACGCTTTTGTGCATTGAATTGAGTGTTTTATATTTAAAATTGTGTTAAATTCGTTATTCCAATCATGCTTTAAACAAAACAACTTTATTAAAACAGAGCAATTTGTTAAAACTTAAGCGTTTTTATATGTAACTGTTTTTTTTTGTTAAAAGAAACGGATGCTGGTTTGCCAAGCAATGTTAAAGTTCCCCATAGCTGTTGTTGAAAGCTAGTAAACGCGATTTTACTATAAAAAGCGCAACCCAAGATATGTAAAAAGCTAATAAATAAAAAAACAACAATCAGAATTCAGAAGAAGTGGTACAAGAAAATATATGAAATTATAGTTTGATACACACCTTCATACAAACTTCATTTCAAATACGTTTCGCTTGTACAGTAGAAAACTCATCCGTGAACAAATGCATTAATACTTTTGGGACGTCCCCACTATTCCGAGCAGATTTGTTGTTCATACGACACATAGACACAAAAGGTTGGCTACTAACAACATGCATGTACATTTTAATTTTGCCCCGCAGGGTGACCGATTTGGTGTTTCACGAAAAAGCTGCGATGACCGTTGGTATGAAAACATGAAGAACACGTGCAGAAATAAAAAGTTTGTTCGAAGAACCGGATTTCGTTCGATCGCTTGGACTTACTTCCGAGCAGTTCGGATAGGGGAGGCCATGCTTACAAAATCCCGTCCTTGAGGTTTTGTGACGAAAACTGGGTTACCGCATGCGTGTGATGATAAAAAGAGTATTGGGTGTATGCTGTTTGCTTTAAAACTGACTTTATACTTACAAATATATAAATCTTGCACGAGTAGACATAATACTGAATTTTCTGATACAAAAAATATTGGTTTCATTACCATTCGTTCAATACTTCTAGTACTAAATGTATCTGATAGTAAACCTGTTATGTATTGTTTTCATTAACTACCCAATACAATATAATTCAATAAGGTGTTTTATAGCAAACGTGGTATGCTCTGTAATCATTTAGTTATACGCCAAGTATTACTCAATTTAATTTGATAGCATACGTAAACATATCATTGATTCTTATGTTGCTTCCTAGTTGTTTCTGTAAAATTTGTTTGCATGCTATGTATTACTTTCACATACTTCTGCTATGTTTATTAAAATGTCTGTGTATAACCGATCTTAATAAACATTTAATCACCATGTCGTGCGCTTATTAAATCATCGGATAGCAAGTGTTCTGTGTTTTTTTTTTTATTAATCACCTAGTCAAATGCTACTGACAGTGTCTGAAAGAAAACTTAATATGTTATGTGTTCATAAAATCAACTACTTATGGTTTGGTGGTATCAACAAGGAAATGGTACCGATTTATACAAAGTGCTCACCGATATAATGCGTTATATTGGTTTGTGTTGGTTAACTACATATCGTCATAAAAAACTCCCATTTATTCAGTCATTGGTCGTTTGTATGTAAAGTGTGCTTATCCGATGTTAATGTCAAATTTGTTTGTTACTAATCTTAGACCAACACATGGATATTACCGAGGAAAGTTCAATAAATTTATTGATAAAATGTTAATGGGACCATAAATATAATGATGTTTACTTTAATGACGTTCATAACGACGTTCATGAACTCGTAGGTGTTTAGATCCCGAACTTGTGTAAGTGTATTTTGTGTAAGTCATTCAACTGTACAACGAAAAAATTTTGGAATGGTAATGATAAACAGCTGGAACAACGTTGATGTTTTCCTATGATTTACTTTGATGTTTTTTTTATCAATTCTTCATCTTTTAGTCGCTCATCCATTTTATGCAAAATAACTAAGATTGTATATACACATTTGAATGAAATGCATAAAGACAAAGTTATTATAAGCACTTCGCTGATACGGACGTGTTTACTCCTATTTGTTGCAGACCAAAACATTGTGTGTATGTGGTATATAAACGGTCTATAAAAAGACAAGATATATTGCGTTCTAGTTTGCTTACTTAATGCATTAACAAATGCGGATATTCTTTAAATTCTTCTCATTCTTTTAATTGCGAAAATTGTCTCAACATTTAATTAGGTATTTACCAATCTCCTAACCAGGTTTGGGTGCTATTTTTAATTATTCAAAATCCTCACATCCTCCTCTTCTGTTATATACGCTTAGTTTTCACAAGTAATGTCTTTTAATTGTAATTATATTTTGATGGTATGCCTTAAATTATGTACCAAAGGAACGAAATGATCCGAAAAACGATTGGTCGGACCCCATTTACTACATTTATGTTTAATTGTGACTACGTTTTATTAGTTATGCAAAAAGTGTATTCAGACTTAGCAAATGAACAAATGTAACATGAATACTTTCGTCTTTTTACGAGACTTCTCTTTTAGCATTTAGCAAATTTAATATCGTCTACTGTAGAAGAACAAAACGGCAATTATAATACCAAAGTCTTAATAAAATGCAAGTACAAATCAAAAACAAATGGTTTGAAACAATACGATTATACGTCTTAAATTCACCATTTATTGAATTGTTGGGTTTTGATCTTTGTTCTGGTTGTGATACGTGCGTAATAAAACGCATGGGTTATAATATACACATTAGTAAAAACGTTTTATTTATATACTTAATATATAACAGGCATGTGATTAAAAAGAAGTCAGAGAGAAGGAACATTCTGTCAAAAGATTTTGGACAATGTGATATTCATAACTGGATCACAAACCTCTTTAAACAGACATACAAATAAACACACCTTGTTCAACTAATTCTTTCCTGTTTACAAGATGTAAGAAAGAAGAATTAGAATTGTACAAACCCCAGATAATCTCCGAAAGAAACTGTTTAGCCAGGATGTAAAAGGTCCCTGATAGTTTCCAATAGATTAGCATGGTCGGAAAGATAAGGCCATAACAATTTGAAAACAAAAACCAATCAGACAAATTATGTGCGTTCTAAGAAATAAGAGAAGTAAAAATATACATAGATGAGAGTCCAGAAACCAGTAGAACAATGAAGTGCAAGGAAAAGAGGTTGTTTCCGTATTGTTAACATATACACCTGTAAGTCAATACCAAAACATGTCATTTAACTGTAATTTTAAAATTCATGCACTCAGCCATTTGTGTCTATTATCAAACTGACTTTATATAACATGTGTGTCAGGACATCGGCTTTGCATCCGTGTAACCTTTAGAGAACACAGCCCTCTTGCCCTCTTGCATGTGAAAAACAATTACTTTCATAAATATGCTCTATTTAGAGGAAAAAAAAACACGAAAAGGAACTAAAAATCATTAGTTCGAATTGTTAAATGAATTGAAACATTTACTGGCCCTTTATTGTAATTGTACAGGTAACATCCCGCAGCACAATTCATGCCGATTATGAAAAATCATAGTCAAAAGACTGCTTTGTGTTTATAATGTAACTGTTAAATTCAAATCTATATAGTAACTATCTTAGTTTGAGATAAATATACTATGTAAACAATCTGACCCTAGATATTATCAAGATAAATGTGGAAGATAACCCAAAACATCATGTGGACGTCCTAACATTTAACCTGGGTATGCATGTCACATGATTTTACATAATGGGATCATTCATGTGATAAGGTGCCGTGAACGTTAGATAATTGAAAAAGTATATATATTGTATCTATTGGTTTTTCCATCTATAGAACATGGAATGATTGAATCAAATTGTCCTTTCCCTAACATGGGAAATAAAACCAAAGGGTGCAAAATGTTTGCCCAGTCATCATTTAATATTAATTTGCATTTATATTCCATCTTTTTGTTGATTTGCATTATGCACTTGATCCCTGGACAAATAACACCTAGACTAGTCTTTAAATGAACTTCAATTGACGACACTTTACCACGGGATCCGCCGTTCACAATTTTTAACAAGTAATTTGCCTTACCAGAACAGTTGATCTTACTATTGATCAATAACGGAGGTGAACAAAATGTTGATTGAAGTAATGTATGGTGATTTCAAAATCCAAACAGCTGCGAAAAGTACATCAATTTCTATGAAACATTGTCGTTTGTCTTCACACATTCTAGCATATTCATTGCGAATTAGATCAAAACACAATAAAAATGTATTAGACTTCAACAAATTGTTTAGGATATAAAATGTGTTTATTAAATACATAAATATACGATATTATTCATTCAATAATGTGTTCATAAAACAATAAATAATATTAAGGCCCTTAAAACAAATAAAACCCACTTTGGGATCGATCTAACGATTTAGGTACCAAACCGGGAAACAACAATTGACTAACAGCGCGATTATACTTGATAACAAGTTTTATTAAACTGTTGATATCAAATTACATGTATACACAATGCTCACGTCAAACTGCAAACATGAAAAGGTCAAAACAATACCGACCTGCAAATGTATTAAATACGAATTGTGTTTATGCCATAATGTGTGCTAGAACTAGAAAACAATTAATAATTAAAGAATATTTGCTAAAATTCGTCCTTTGTGTCCTTTTTATGAAATAGTACATTTTACGTTGCCAGAATATCAATAAATGTAGATGCGCCTTAACAGCTTGGCATTTACTTACGTATATTAGTTAACGTCCATTGAGCAATTGAGCAGGAAGTTTAAATACACCAAAAATTGTGTACACTGTGTATTGGACATTAATAAATTTCTGTTATATAAACGTTTCGTTAAATATTGCAACGGAAAGGAATAAAGGACAGGTTAAAAGTGTGACTGACAATAATGGTAAATAAGTGAGTTTGCCTCTCAAGAAAATTCCTTTTCAAATTTCAACCACTTCTTATAACAATGTGTACACTCGTATGTTATCGAACGCTATGTGTTGGTATATTCCTTAGTTACATGCTTGCAGGTAAGACAATTGATTATTATGTTTCTCCTGTGTGTTTAAAATAACTTGATATGCCAAATATTGCATGCGTATGTTGGGGTTTAAATATGATGTAAATGTTATTGATAAATGCAGTTGAGTATTTGCACCATATGCTCTAATATCTCATCACATGATAGGATTAAATGTAAATATTGATTGTTATACCGTTGTTTAGCCTACACTTCGCATAAGATAGTCATGTGTTAACTCGTTTACGATTCGTTGGTAATTTAAGAATGTCGTGTATAAGAGCATAGTGACTAAAACGCACTAAATATATAATAACTCCAAATATATTGGAAAAAAAATTGATTAGGGAATTGAGTACATGCATTTACCTAATCGTACGCATATATTTACAATTATTTATTAGCAAAATTAATAGAATGATACTCAAATTAACGTATGAATGACATCAGATAGTAGTGGACAAGTGAAGTAACTTTATATTGTTGTTAATATGTTACAGAGCATTACAAAAGTTTAAATCCAACAACAATACAGAAACAATTGACCAATTATGCAAGTTAAGTGCTTTTATCCGTAACCTAATAGTGTTCTTTTTGAGCTCAATGCACGCGTGACTTACCGAATACAATATTGACATACGAAGTTAATCTAGATAAAGCGCAGGTATTGGACTTCATGTGTATCTTTGTGGTTGTGTGGTTTAACTGTACGTTTGTTTTTGAAAGGCAAACAAATTTATATATAATACAAGGTTATGCAAGCGGTGACGTATAGGCTGTGATTTAATGCACACCGGAATGGATAGTTGTACTATAAAACTAATAAACTTTATGTTTAATGACAAATATGATATGGCATTTTAAGTTAAAGACAATTGGCTACTGTTTAGTAACATAAATAAAACGTATAAACCTCGTGCCTTGCACGTAACACCAAACATAATACATATCCTTCGAAGACGACTTTCATAGCTTCTAAAGTAGGAAACAGTCTTACGCAACCATAAAGACACCAGATTGAACTGATTAATACTATTTTCATATTATGTACAATAAATGTAGATTGTTTGAGATTAATCGACATACAAAGGTGCAAAATAAAACGTAATTTACAGAACAATCTTAATACATTACATATGCAGAACTTCGAATAACAATCCATTTGAAATAGTTGACGAGCTTATATATAGTATGAATATGCCACATGTACTTGGCTTTATTTCAGTTCCTATTAGGAACAGCACGTTTCACTGAATAAGTAATGTCGTTATAAATAAAACGTATTAGTAAAACGTGTAAATACATGAGTAGTTGTGTCGTGATATAGCAAATATAGAGAATACAGCGAATATAGCAAAGACAGCGGACATAAATAACCAATGTATATAAAGTATAAAAAATCAGAATACATGTTATAGGTCAATTTAGCGTAGGCAGTACATCATACTTGTGGGTATTTCGCATGTTATAAACATCTGTAGATATACATATGATCGAATCCATTACAATTAAAGCTACTCGTCGAAACAACGTCAAATGCTTTAAGATCTCAATTATAGACAAGCTTTATTGTTTTTTGTTTTTTTATTGAACTTTGTCACGATCAATATCTTTGATGTAACGATTATTCACGGCTGTAACATACACATACATATTTGTTACCAAATAAACCATTGGTACAAATAATTGTCATTTCTGAATCGCAGGCATTCGGCATTAGTTGGAACCCCCCTCCAAAAAAAAGAATATCACTACGACTCTTGACAATATGATTTCGGCACACCAGCCAATTTACGAAGCTCAATACTCGCACAATTTTCAATCGATTGGCAAAAACAATGATTTCAAACAACGCAGAAGACTTCGTACTAAAGGAATAAATCGATGCCTGTTCGCATAAGACTACCGTAAAGCGGTCATCAAACAGCAAACGTACAAAAACGTTTCCTAGAATCGATCTGACTACCACGAAAATGCATTGCAAACAAGCAAAACTCGGGTTGACAGTCATTCACCATGATTACACATCTCATACAATCAAATACAATCATAAGGTAATACACGTGATACAGTTGAACAGATAAAGAACATTGATTATGGTTACAATTAGCAAAAACTTCAATTACTTAAACATAAATATACCTCCGTAACCAATTAAGTGCATTTTTGTATACTAGTGTTGTAAGTGTCGGAAATCTACTTTAACGATTACGGAATAGGTTTCACAGTCAATCGTATACAAAGAAATATGGTCAATCAAGTTAGCGATTTCTCTGAAGAACATGGTCAAACCAACTAGATGTAAGAAATATCGAAAATAAGCACATAACGCAAAATAGCTCTCTTACTGCTTTGGCTCTCTAAATATTGAAATGTGAAAATATGCTTTCTCAACGCTCTTCACATGGATAATATATTGGCAAATAAGTGTGAGAAGCTGAAAAGCCGTGCTGCTTAAGTAAGTTATACTATTAATTGATTGTTATTTTGAGGCTACTTTTGTAAACAACGACACTCTTAAGGTTTACATAATGGGTTATATTCGTTCAAGTGGTTATAATAGCAAACGGCGGATATTAATGAAGCAAACTGAAAAACGTCTCGAGACTTGATTATACACGTTTGTTAACAAAAGTCAAGCAGTGAGTTACAAACACTTATACTGTGTCATTTTGGGTCATTTTCGAAACATGTGACGTGGCAGCTGTACACGGGAGTGTATTCTGTATCCCGAGTCTGAGTCAGCAAATTTTAACCATAAATTAACGCCTTTTGTAGCGTTAATAAACCTATTTGCGGACATCACACTATACGAAATGTCTGTAAAGTATATGGTAATTTAGTTATTATTTTCTGATTTAATAAATACGTTTTCTTTTCTTGCAATATGCTGATATGCTGGTTACTAATGTAATCACTGTCATACAACGTATATATTGCGAGTTGGGCTTTGATAGACAGATGTTGTACCTGTCCACCATGGATGCTATATGATATTGGATTCTGACAAATTATAAAACATTTTTAACAAACCGGGGATGTCGAGAATCTGTTGGGACATGGTGGGATCGCATTCGGGAAAATCGGAAAATTGTCGAGATATAACATATAAAGTGATACATACAGTATATAAAGACATATACATCAGTTCTCGTAAGATATTATATAAAATACACATGCTTTGTACAGATGTGTGATTACACGTTTGACAATTAGAAAATCCCTTGGAATTATTAACATTTAAGCAATGGTCACCACACTGATGCGCCTTTAAACTCTTCTACATATTAGCGCCACCATGCACGTGTGTGATACTAGAGCTTTCACCACTTTAACCCTGTTGCAATAAGTGTGTAAGTTCATCAGTTATGGGACAAGTATTATTACAATTAATTATTACATTTTACTCACTCCTTGTTTGAATTACTTTCAAAGTATCAGTTTCATACCAAACATTTATTTATAAAGGACTCGTAAAGTTTTCGACTATATGACTTTCCAACAATAGTCAGTTCCCTCTTCCGATACCCAATCAAATTTCATGTTGTCCGTGGTATTGGATTTTTTGCTGTTCACAGTTGTTGTTTTTTTTGTCTATTTATTAAAATTAAGAACATTTATTTAAAAAAATAAATGTGTCTAATTTTTTTTTAATTCAATGTATAATACTGATTAGAAATCATGAACTAAATGATACTGACTCTAATTCACAAAAATACTGATTTTCATTTCATTTCATCATAATACGAATAAATAAAACAGTTAATATGAGTCACATTTGTCAGTTAAGTACAGCCAACTCACACTCACGCAATAACAATGACATGAAATCATATGGATAATCAATTGATGTAAATTTTCTATTAATTCATCTTACGTTAAAAACACAACGGCAGCACCCAATAGTAATTTTTCCGTGATTTGTATCTGCGCCCTCTTTGTCAGTTCATGTAGCAGTTCATCAAAATGTGTACATGTAGTTAACTGGATATGTACTGCTAACTTAGACTTTAAACATGAATCAAAAGCAATTAATGTTGACACTTCGTTTTTTATGAATATATAAATTTAAGTATTACGCATGCATGAGTTAATGTACAAAAAACGAGTTTTCGCGTGTACGCTCTAAAGAGCATTACATTGTGTGTAAGGCGATATTAAAACTGTCCATAATCTGGACGGATGCTTAATTTGATTAATATATACATTGTTGGTATTGAAACAAAATGATGAAGTATTTATATATTGTAGTACAATCGTGTGAAGTTTCCCTGGCAACAAACCGGACCATCGTTGAGTTGGGAACAAGTCTAACTATGACTTGCCGGGTCTGCCCGGGAAACTGGGTAATGAAGCTCACACTGAATGGAGTGCAGATCGCTTACTATTGGAGACCTGTTGGTATAGCTGTTACGGATACCTCATATTCAGGTTCCACGGACATTATAAACAATATCACGCATATTTACCTCCATGTCTTTAGCTTTACGATGGAAAAAGCTGGAACATATACCTGTATATTAAACACACAAAACATGTCTTCCGTTACGGTATTATATGCAGGTAGGTATTTCAGATAATACGAATTGTATTTTAGCGTATATGTCCCGTTTCTTATCTCAATAAACAGTGATTCATTAATACTACTTGCTGATTGTTGAAGTTGTAAATTATACACTGCAACCAATCATAAGTTCCAGTAACTAACGTCGAAATAAAACCCAGAATGGAGAAGGTATCCTTACTGAACAATGTCACAACGAACATCTTCTCCTGCACCTCATCAATCGGGAGACCAACGCCTGTCATACGCTGGTACACGGACAATAAAACACCTGGTTACTTTGAAGATGACTGGATATTAACATCTCTAGCATCGAGCAGCACCACCAGTAGTGCCCTTGGAGATACGACCACCAGCTATTTAACGTTCACCCCATCCATAGATGATGATGGAAAGATGATTTATTGTAATGTATCCAACGGATACGGACAGGTCATGTCTAATAATACACCGCTGATGGAAATATTACGTAAGTCTGATTACTTAAGCCATGCTACTTTTAAATTCAATTAATTGAATATCATTATTATGTACACACATATGAGTAATAATACCATGTTCATTATTGTATACTATCTGAACTTGTATTAATATGAAATCAGTCGATTTACAGTTGTATTATTACCTTCATCTGCAGATCCCGTATCACAACCGACAATATATCATGTAGGGCCAAGTACAGAAATAGACACAATCACTGTTATACGAGGAAAATCTGTCGGTTTGAACTGTAACTGCAGTTCGAATCCACCCCCAACGTATGTGTGGTCGATTCAAGGCATGGTCAGCGCGCGAAGAGCTTTTATGAATATTGTTTTCGAAATCGATAGCGTTGTCGTCTGCAATGCAAGCAATTGCATGGATCCCACAGGAAATACAATAGTATGTTCGTCTAGATGGACATATTTGAACGTAACAACTTACTGTAAGTACATTTACATGGTTTTATAGAGTTGATACTGTGATGTCATTTACCTTATAATATGAGAATTCTAATATATAATTAACATAAAACATATTTGAAACTATGATCATAACATATATATGTGATACAAAACATGTATATCCATTAAAATAGTATGTGAGTATTTGGAAACAATACCTGAGAATTATGTTAAGTTTAGCCTCATAATCTTACCAACTTTATGAACAACATTATGTGAATACTTTTTAATTATACCACTATGTATTAACTTTTATTACAAAACACCATCAACCATCTTACATTGACTGATTGCCATATATTTATATTACATTAAAGTTCCACCTGAAAGGCCTGTGCTGCGCATAACAACGTGTGGTGGTTCAGCGGTTTCAACAAGTAGCATTAAAGTAATCGAAGGACAATCATTTGATATGTCGTGTGCATCTATTAGTAATCCAAAACCCACGTATGTATGGGACTCAAGTATCAGTCGACCTGGAAACGTCTTGGCCATGGAAAATGTCACTGCGAGTCAAACTGGCACATTTTCATGCATAGCTACAAATGTTATGAACACCACATTTAACGGTGTGGTAAAGGGAATAAACGCGTCAGTGTTCAATCTAGAAGTCCTTTGTAAGAACACTTACTTGTATTTAAACTACTACTGCTACTGCTACTGCTACTGCTGCTTTTACTCTACTGCTACTGCTACTGTTATTGCTACTGCTGCTGCTGCTACTGCTACTGCTGCTTCTGCTTCTGCTACTACTGCTGCTGATGCTGCTTATGCTTCTGCTACTACTACTACTTCTACTACTACTACTACTACTACTACTACTACTAATACTACTACTACTACTACTACTACTACTACTACTACTACTACTACTACTACTACTACTACTACTACTTCTACTTCTACACCCTTTACCATCTTACATTGACTGATGACTAATAATTCATACGACGTAAAAAGTACAATTGGAAAAGTCTTGAAACAGCGTGTTGTAGTTCAACTTTGTTCTTATTATTATTATAGTTTGTATTGATTTTCCCACTGTAATTATTGGTCAAAAACCTATGGATTATCGTATTACAGTTCCTCCAAGAGTACATCACATGGAAAACGTGACAGTTCTTTTGAACAACAACCTGACAGTAGTCTGTCAATACACTGTTGGTAATCCTCCGTACACAACTACAGGGTGGATGCGTGCAAATATGGCACACACGTTAGGGCCAACCCTATCTATAACAGGTATCAAACTAACTGATGAAGGGACGTACACGTGTGAAGCGTCTAACACGATGGAGCCTACCTATTGCAATTCACAAAAGGGTTCTACTCAAGACAGTTTCTACGTGGATGTACAATGTGTGTATTAAATAGTTGAATGTGACACTTGCATTTAAAAATAGATATGTTTTTTTGTTTTTTTTTCAATCAGCTTTTCACTTGTAAAATTAATCCCAAATAAATATATTTCAGATGCAGCTAAGATTACGAGATATTTTGCCAACGGCTTCGAGAATCAAAGAGTAATTACTTTGAACGAAAACGAGCATGTGGATTTCATTTGTGTGTTTGATAGTGACCCGGTAGCGAACATATCGATAGTGAATGGGACAAACGTGCTGGAGAGCGGTCAAACTTATACGCTGATAGCCTCGATTCCACAAGCTCGATGTGAATACGATGCGACAGTGTACAGGTGCCAGGGTGGCAACATACATTCTACAGAGAGGCAAGAACGTGTGCTAGAAGTCTTCATTAAATGTAAGGATGTGACAAATGGTACACACAACAATTAAAACAAGTTCATATATATATATATAGTTCTTTTTTAGCCACAATTAAATATTAAGCTACACGGCAATACACATGATTATTTTATAAATAAGAAAAAGCAAACAAACAAGAAACACAAACAAAACACTTACATTACAGTTTATAAAACTATCTTTTGAATTATTAAACGCATATTAATGAAGAGAAATAAAGGCGATGTACTACTCTCACGTGTATTGACATTGAAAAACAAATATACAATTCAGGTGCACCAAGACCGTCCCCATTCTATCCACCAGTCCAAAACATCTCGAAGACACTAAACGAATCTGTGGTGCTGACGTTTACAATAAAGGCCTACCCTCCACCTGATAGATCTGCATACTCGTGGTACAGACTTAATGGCTCAATTTGGCAGTTCATTACTGATGTGAACTATGTGCATATACGTGTTTCCGCAGATGGTCTGCAGACGAACCTGTCTATCTTCAAATTAGAGAGCAAGGATTTCGGAAGTTACAGGGTCAATGTTTTCAATGAGCTTGGAAATGCAACACAAGAGTATGTGCTAAGAGCACATGGTAAGTCAGAATTATTCATTGTTGTATTTTATTAAGTAAGTTTTGATTAAACCTATTTATTTAGGCTCAATTGCATCAAAATCCTCAGACTAATTAAGACGCTCCCAGAGCCGTTACCTAGAAAGTAATCGATCATGAATCGAAGTGCTCTGCTGATGATACATTTGTTCGATATAACAATTTGTAAATAGTGTTCGTCGATGTTTTCATAATTTATTTCAGACAAACCTGAGTCGCCAAAGAATCTGCATGTCAAAGCAGGTTCTTTAGGTGTGGATTCCTTCACCGTTGAATGGGAAGAAGGTTTCAACGGAGGTGAAGAACAGACGTTTGTTATACTGTATCAAATCAAGGAGTCCACCATGCAATGGACAGACGTCAATCTGTCGTCTAATACTTTGAACTATTCAATCGTTGGGTTAAATTCTGGGACGAAATATTTGATTAAAATGTTTGCAAGAAACATTGTCGGTAAATCAAAAGACACAGACGTCGTTACAGCTACAACACTCGTAATTTTGGGTACGAATATATCTAAAAGATAACAAAAATGATGTTAAATGTTATATGTTACGTGGTTTAATGAAGAGTTTTAAATAAGAAACTTAGATATAACGGTTGCACTGATGATTCATATTTTGTCCAACATGCTTCCGGTGATTGTTATTTAATTTGTATTTATGCTTTTTAATACAATTATACAATTTTATCAATGAACCATTACATTTATATTTTATGTCTCTGCAATTTCAGCTGATTCTCCCTCAATCGTAACAGGAGTTGCTGTTGGAACGACTGTAGGTGGAACCCTCTGTATAACGTCACTTATTGCCGGTGTGTGGTGTATGATGAAACGAAAACGTCCAAGTAAAGTTGTGTTTTTCTTTTCTTTTTTTTTATCGTCGTATAAAATTAGTTTCATTTTCCCACAACGTATGCATTGAGTTTTAGTTTCGTTATGTTTTCACAAATGATGTGTGAGTGAGGTACGATTCTCTGTAATTTTTCAGAATTTTTTAAACTGCTATCGCTTCCTTATTAACGAAAACATAACTATCAGTAAATGAAACAAAACGAATGCAATTCGGTAACGACCGTCAACATAGTGACGAGATTATAATGCGTAATGAGACTCCCTATAGCGTATATAATTTGGTCTTATTACCCATCGTTACAAATAACATCGTGTCACACGTTTCTGTAAGTTGTTTGTACTCCATAAATTTCAGAACAGCCGCACATCGTCTTGCAATACGAAGACCTTATCGTACAAAGGTTTGTTAATAATAGTGGATCATCCTATCGGTTATAAACATTACAACATGATTATGTATTTCAAACTGCATATTCCTAACAAAAAAAAGCGTTGAACACACTCGTAGATGTAAAATTCGCATTGGTAATATTAAACGTAAAAGAAAATCATTTTTAAAGACACGTTCGTTTAAGATATACAAGGCCGATAAGCTTATTTTACTGAATTCACTTGGACTATGATTTAACATTTTCTCAAGTTGAAACGTTTATTTTTTATATTCATCTTGAAAAAATTTAGCTTAAACGAACAAACAGACTTTCATAGTTGCGAAATTACTCGATTTGGAAACTTTACAAAACGCCAGTTAAATTGAGTCATTTCATGGCAGTATCAAAGCACCCGACGAATCATTGTTTCAACTACTGCATGCATTATTATTCACTGATCGAATATCCACCATGTCTACGACATTTCCTTGTACCTTATCTGTTTAATTTTACAAAAACTAATTTCTACACAATTTAAAAAAAAAAAAAAAAGACAACTACTGAAATCATTTTGCTATATCGAAATCATCTGAGTACGTTATGCACAAAACACATCACAAAAGAGCGGACAAACCTATACCAGAGTGGTTCGTGTTGAATACGCATTATATTTCTATAAAAATATAACACGAATTCGATGGTTTTGGAATTAAGCTTGTGGCATACATGTACTTCGCACAAAATGCTCGCGACGTCATCAACGTCAAAACGTAAATCACGCCATCGGTCGATAGCGGTTCTGTTTATGTATTGTATCAGATGATTTTGGGCAACATAGCAGCCCTTTGTTTTAAGTTTCTAGTAGATGTGTGTTTTTGTCATGTAAGCTTTAATAGTGTACTATATCAGGTATTACAAATATAAAGCAAGTCTAGGGCGTTGTACATACAGTTGATATGTACGATCGAAAATATTTAACAATTTCACTTGACTGTTTTCATTTATTTTACAGGAGATATGAAAATGCTTCAAATACAAACGCAAGTTATGAAATCTGCAAATTCGGTAAGTGAACATAATGGCTGTTTATAAAAGACCATGGGATGACAATAGTGTGTACTATGATCTAAACTAAAATGTCATGTATCCATTTAGCTTGTTTTAAAAGCCTTTTACAGTTTTTGTTTATGCCCCCGATAGGGTGGCATATAGTGATAGCACTGTCCGTCTGTCCGTCCGTCTGTCTGTCTGTTCGTCTGTCTGTCCTTCTGAAATTCCGTCACACTTTGCGTTTAGGTTTCAAAAAATGTTCATAGCTTCTATGTCGCTTCAGATGTAACCTTCATATTTGGTATGCATGTGCATATGGACAAGGCCTTTCCATACGCACAAATTTGTTTACCCCTTTCACCTTGATCTTAAACTTAGGGTCCGCGTTTAGGTTTCGAAATCTGCGTTTAGGTTTCGAATAATGCTCATAACTTCTATGTCGCTTCAAATGTAACCTTCATATTTGGCATGCATGTGTATCTCATGAAGCTGCACATTTTGAGTGGTGAAAGGTCAAGGTCAAGGTCATTCTTCAAGGTCAAAGATAAAAAAATGTAACCTTCATATTTGGCATGCATGTGTAACTGATGGAGCTGCACATTTGAGTGGAGAAAGGTCAAGGTCAATGTCATCCTTCATGGTCAAAGGTAAAACATATCAAAGCGGCGAATTAGGGGGCATTGTGTTTCTGACAAACACATCTCTTGTTACTTTGGCTATTGGTATAGATAAAACATCTTCAAGACACTATAAACAGGAAGACAATTATGTTTTGAAACAGTTGTCTATGTTTAAGGAAATTGTTTAGGTTTACACGTTGACTTTTTTGTTTTGTTTGGAAAACAAACCCTTTTCTGACACTTAAATATGTATTTAAGCATACTAACGGTTTATACGTTTTTTTTTCTGAAATAAATGGTGAATTACATGGATTTAACAATAATATATTAATCTTAAAATATAAAACAATAGATTTAAGTATATTAACAACGCATTTGTGTCCACTATACCGTCCATTAAATTCGTATTTAATCTTATAAATATTGGGTTTACCGAACATAAATTTCGAACTTCACATAATAAAATCAACATTTAAAGTCATAACATGATTAAACTGCATATACTATGGAATAAACGAGTCATTAAATTTGTGTTTAATATTTTATGCCGGGAAAAGATCCAAACACTCCATTTCATGTGCAATGACTGCATAATTAATGTTGTCATCATTGTATTTGCTTCTAGATTCCAGACCGGAAAACAAGTACGAAGCTCTTGGAGAAGCTACTTTCAACGAGTATTCGAGTATTAGACCAAACAACATACAACTACCGAACACAAGTGGTGTTGCTAATGAGTCCTCGTCACCATCGAAAGCCAATAACGAATATGAAAATTTGAAATTAACTTAAACAAACACACGCTTGCAAATGGTATTTGATTTGTTTCTATATATATTGCATTTATATATAGAACGTGCGTTCGAATGTAGTCGGATCATGTTTATGCTAATACATTTAACGCTAATTATTACATTGACTATCACGTAACAAGAATACATAATTATGATATAGTAAAACCTCGCGTTCTGCAAATACTAAACCTAAATGCCGCGTTCGTTCATTGCAACTGTTTGGGATCCGTTAGATACGATTATGTAGAAATTACATCCATGTGTGTGGACTTGAAATTCAGAGCTGTGTTTGTGTTTTTAAAGTAACCAATTAAATTAAATCATATGATAGCAGTAAATCCAATTAATATTGTATCCAATTTTACATCGGACATTTTTCTAAGAATTCATGTTGCTTTTATTTAAGATTGTAATTTTGAGATAAATAAGTTATATTCCAAAAGAGCAATGACAGTAAAAGATAGACCATGCTATAGGGTTTGAAGAGTTAATTCCCTTCAATATGATATAGAGCAATTGTCTACATTCGGAAGACTGATTGTAAGTTTATAATAGGTTAGAAGTATATATTATCACCACTAATTATATTATCATGGTATACCATGATGGTTGAATGTTCTTTCTAGTTGGTTAACTGTTTGTGCAATAATGTCACAATTCACAACGTTGGATAATATACGGCAACAAATTTGTATGACAATGGGTAAGATTGGTGGTGGCAATATAGCTTTAAACGTGTATATTCATTGTCACGTACAGTACATTGATACACAGAATAAGTCTCGTATAATTCATTTTATGAATGGCCAATGTTTTATCTTATTGTTTTATATGTGCACAATTGTAAAAATTGTAAATATTGGATAAGACTATAATAATAAGAAACTTACTTGTAAGAAAAATCATCTTATATAAAACTCATGCACTAGCCGAAAATAGTATTTCACACTTGAAATGTATACAAAAGTGAACCGACAACTCGTTCTCACCCTAATAGGAATGACGAGGATATTTCTGTCCCTTTGATGCTGAATGAACAAGTTAATTGAGACTCGCTAGACTTGCTCTCTGTTGAATAAACGGATATATCTGTACTTGATGGTGTGGAACGCTTTTTAACAGCGTACCCGTAAACCTCCGCAGTACCTAGATGCCTATGTAACTTAAAAAAAAAAAAACAGTGTACTAGCGCTATATCATGTCATAACTATATGATGAATTGAAACTGATTTTGTATAACAGGATCCCCAACGTCTGATAATGTTTCTGACGTATTATATTTACATATTATTGAATGATTTACGAATTTTAATTTCCAATTTATATGCTAAGTTGGTTGTTTACTTTTTTGTTCTAGCTATGTGTAAGGTATACACCGTTTTTGAACGTAATCACCATATGTTGGTAATTCATGTCAAGAATGTCCTTTTTAAACATCATTATCTTGGAATTGTGAT
Organism: Dreissena rostriformis; assembly: GCA_007657795.1. NCBI lineage: Eukaryota > Metazoa > Mollusca > Bivalvia > Myida > Dreissenidae > Dreissena > Dreissena rostriformis. Next base: position 23,231 of record VMBQ01003546.1, on the reverse strand, counting down.
GCAAGGTAAAGAAATAATAACTCGTTAAGCAACAATAGAGCATCTTTTACTTTGATTTGAATAAAAAATAATACTCGACGTTAATGCTTTTCGTGCCTAACTTCTATTTATTTACGAATATTAGGAATTGACACTGCTTAAAATGATACAAAAATGTAATTTTACTGAACTTGTTTAATCTATCTACACATTAAATATATAAGCTTCTACTTCGTAACTAGCGACCCGAAGCGGTATCGTTCGCACAAACTTTGACCCGTATCCGCGGGTATTTGTTTTGATTCTCATATTCGTTTTCGGGTACCCGTATAAACACTAGTATTGAACGTTGACATGTTTTCTTCACTGAAGACCCTTTACCCTACTTTATCTGTTTCTTACACATGGCGTGTGTTTAACATGAATGAAATAGATATCATGTATACGATGTTTAAAGTTAAACGTGTTGGCGAGACGTTGGGATCCCGTTGTGTAGTATTTCTGTTATATTGAGGAGCATATAACATGTTGTAAACATAACCTTTAAAAGAATGCGACTTGACTGTTTTACTTATGGGAACTCCTAAACATTATTTTGTTAGCTTTTAAAAGCGTGAGGATATTGTGTTTATCTCCGCCGTCTGTCCGTCCGTCCTGGCCACTATCTCCTCCTTCACTATTAGCACTCAAACCTTGAAACTTAAACACATGGTAGCTATGAGCATATATGCGACAGTTCACTCTTAGGAATTTTGATCTGACCAAAGGGTCAAAAGTTATGAGGGTTTGGATGGGGACGTGTCAGAGATTTTCACCCATTTTATTAGGTTATTTTACATTAACTACTTTATTTCTACACCGATTTACTTCAAAGTAATACTGATCATTTTTTATGACAACACGGTCTATCTCGACCATCCATGTCCACATTACCCACCCCAGGGGCCCGCCCGCATAGGCCACACCCACCAAAAATTGCATTTTACTATAACTTCGTCATTTCTACACCGATTCACTTGTAATTGATACTGAACTTCTCTGATGACAATACGTGTGGCGAGGGGATACGCGTCGACATCTGACGCGCCATTTCTAGTTGAATATTGCTATGATGACACATCGACACCTTATAATGTCTTTCTAAAAACTTTCATTAAATATACACGTATTAGAGTATTGCAAAGTATAAATGTGAAATAATGAAATCCATAACACATTTGAAATATGAATCATAGTTGTATGTTGTTTGTTAACTTTCCTCGTTATATTCGCAATTTTATTTGTGTTTTTCAACGTAGGAGAAAATTTTAAAGATGCCCTAAAAACCGTATATCCCTGTTTGAGGTCCCGATTATTTTATTTTAAATTTAGTTATGTATTCTGTATTGTGTATTTTTTTTTAATTATATCTTAGAATTGTTTCGCAACCTTGTGACTCCCAAACACTCCGAGAAAGTCTAACTAGTGCATGGTCGTAGCCTGATGACTTCTAAGTAAAGAACATAAAGAAATGAAACTCCAGAAGCTGCAGCAGTATTGCATTTCTATCATACACACCTTCGTGGTCCTTTATTTATGGCAAGGAATCAATTGCCAAAACGGTACAGTACGGCACAAAACGAAACAACATATACACATAGTAGAATAAAGCTGGGGTCACCGCCTTGGAACGGTCAATGCTAAGCACTGGGGGTTTAAACCGGTTATAGAGCGCTCAACCTCACACTTGGCCTAGCAATATTCATGATACATATAAGTGTAAATAAAATTTAACCTCATAGCATTGTAACTCAAATTAAACAGACATAACACAGTCTTGCTAGCCCATGGTCGTAGCCTAGTGGCTAACTGGCTAGTACCTGGTCGTCGAAATGTTACTCACAAATACTTACAGACAGTTTATTTTCTCTAGTCGTAGACAAAATGTCTGTGTATTTCCTCCCCGGGTCAAATACTAATGACTCTCAAACAGTCTGGCTAGCTCTTGGTCTTAGCCTGGTGATTCCTTAAGACTCAAAGATATCCTTGCTAGTTTTTTGGACTTAACATTGTGTGTAGCCAAAGACTCACATATTGACTTGATAGTTCCTGAGCGTAACCTGGTGACTCTTAAAGACTTCGGACAGTCTGGCTAGTTTCTGGACGTAGGGTCGGGCTAGTTTGTGGACGTAGCCTATTGACAACCACAGACTCCAAGACAGTCCGGCTAGTGACTAGTCGTAGCCTAGTTTAACGCTCAGATTTAAAGATTGTCTGGCTAGTTCCTGTGTTAGCCTATCTACTCCTTAAGACTCCAGCCAGTCTGGTTAGTGCCTGGTCAGAACCTTATGACTTACCAAGACTCCCAGTACTTAGTCGTAACCGACCAACTCCTAGAGAGTCTTCGTATTCGCTTTAATTATCGAATCCTTATGGCTCTCAGACAGTCTGGCAAGCTCTTGAACTTAGCAGTGTGTCTTGAAAAGACTCACAAACACACTTGCTGGTTGCTTGGCGTAGCTTGTTGATTCTCAAAGACACCAGACAGCCTCGTTAGTTCTTGGACGTAGCCTATTTACTCCCATAGACTTCCAGACAGTCTTGATAGTGACTAGTCGTAGCCTAACTACCACAAAAGACTCCCATAACTCTCACAGAGTCTAAGACACATATGGTAGTTCCTAGACGTAGCCTTGTGACATTTCCTAGCAGTATGTCTAGTGCCCGGACGCAGCCTGGTGACTCTCAAAGACTCCTAGAAGGTCTTGCTCTTGCCTGGTTGTAGCTTAGTGCATCCTAAAGGTTTTCAGGTAGTCTTGATAGTCATAGCTTAGTTACTCCTCAAGACTAACAAACCGTCTGACTAGTTCGTGGACGTAGCCTATTGACTTCCAAAGGCTCACATCTAGTAAAACTAGTCTGGCTAGTGTCAGCCAAGTTGCTCCCATGTACTATCAAACAGTATGGCTAGTGCTTGAATGTAGCCTAGTGACTCCCAAATACTCTAAGACAGTTCGGCCAGTCCCTTGTCGTAGCAAAGTGAATCCACGACAATCTGACTAGTGTCGGGTCATAGCCTAGCGACTCCCAAAGACACCAAAACGGTGTGGTCTTTTCAAGGTTGAAACCTTATAGCATAATAACAACCACACAGTCTGCGTATGTCCTGTTCTGGGCAAATTCTTATGATTCATAGACAGCGGGCTGGTTCTTGTGGATGACTCAATTTTGAAGAACTCGGCTCTTTTGTTTTGTGCATTTCTAAAATGCTCATCAGCATGATCAAGTAAAATGTGCATACCGTAATCTGTCCACTTTATTCACATCTCTATGTTTCTTTCATTAAAGAGTGTAACAAAATAGTACGCACAGCAAAATAACAACAGCAACCATGAATGCTAGAACCGTTTAACACGTTATGTGGCTTTATTTATAATTCAACATTGACATTTAAGACTGACCCTGATATTGACCATGGACCAAGTAAGATATGAATACACGTTTTTTTTCTGATTTTACAATAATATGAGGTTACTAATTAATAACATAAGAAGTAATAGCTGACTGTAACTTCAAACTGTATCAACTTATCTCATGGGGGAAGTTCGCCATTTTATTACACTTTTCAAAATTTGTAAACGCTCCCAGCGATAACCACCCTTGCATATGCATGTTCATATCGGAAAACACACATCAAATGTTCTGTAATTGAGTGTAGTTGATCCTCATACTGTTCAGCTCTATAGTTTAAAAACCATGCATGCATATTCGCCATAATGCAATAACAGTTCATGGTCTAATTCGCATTGGTTATCAGCCAATAAGTCTCTATTTGCCGTGATAATTCGAATGTTAGTTATACATTTCGTCTTTAATACATAAAACTATTTAACCATGTGTTACGGGTTTGAATCTGTTTCTTAAAAAAAAAATATAACACAATTAGTATGGTATATCAGCACCAATCACAACTTATGTATATTGTTTCCACTTTTACTTTGCGTTACTTGCGTTTGCAAATGAACCATCAAATATGTTTAACTTATCTAATACCAAACGTTCACTCTTATTAAAGGGCTAATATATATGTATCGCCATAAAATTCATATGAAAACGTTATTCCTCTAAAACTGTTCCATTATTATATCAACCTGCTATGTTTATACACTGCATGCTTGCCTACAACTAAAAGTGTGAAATATAAATTTTCTATTAAGTATTTATTAGTTTGTATACAATAGTGATTCATTTGAATTGAGCTATTGGGATTTGATTTCATGTCTTCAAACTGCACTTCATTAAAATTGTTGCATTATGAAATAAGCCATGCATTACATTTACATAAATTTAAAAAGCACATTTGTTAAATCCAAAATGTAACACATTGCGAAATGTTGCCTTGTCATCCGATACGTAAATGCTTCGAAGACATATGTGTCGCGTTCTGAGAAAACTGGGCAAAATGCTCGTGCGTAAATTGTCATCCCAGATAAGCCTGTGCAGTCCGCACAGGCTAATCAGGGACGACAATTTCCGCTTTTATGGAATTTTTCGTTTAAATGATGTCTCTTCTTAGCGAAAATCCAGTTTAGGCGGAAAGTGTCGTCCCGGATTAGCCTGCGCGGACTGCACAGGCTAATCTGGGATGAGACTTTACGCACAAGCATTTTGCCCAGTTTTCTCAGAACACGCCACATATGTTAAATAATCTTCACTTTACATTGAAACATGAATTTTTATTGTTAGAAAACATCCGGCTTCTTGTTGTAGAAACCAAATCATTTTTTTATTAGGAAACACGTTATATTGATCATTGAATGGTATTGTGTGACATGTTTAAAAATAATTGCATCCGTCTAGAAATATCTATACAGTAACCTATAGAGTAAAAGGCAGGTTAAACTGACTTTTAAAAGAAGATGTGACGTGGAAATCAAAATTCACTGTTAACAATATGAGATTTAAGTGATGATAATCAGAAAATTAATGGCAGAGAAAATAACACGTAATCAACCTTAAAAAACCTTTCAATGTACACGAATGGGTAGGTCTTTTTGCTTGTATAAACATTAATGCAAATTGAAAATTCATATTTAATGTGGATTTTACTTTACATCGCGAAAGAAATAACGTATGCACGTGTATAAGTCGTATTAATCTGCATAAAAATAATCGTTTACGACGTGAGCCGCGTCGTGCGAAAATGGGTTTTAGGATATATCCGAACAGCATAGCTCTAGATATGCCTGTTCATCCTTATGTAAAATGTGTATGTAATAGTCAGTATATTGAAAAAAAACGATTATAATGATATCTGTATATGTTCAGCAGTGGGAGCAGTGGTCTAATGGTAGGACGCTGGCTTAGGGATCGAGAGGTCCCAGGTTCGAATCCCGCCCTGACCACTGTAATTTCCTTGAGCAAGAAATTTGTCCCACATCTGCTCCTCTCCACCCAGGTGTATAAATGGGTACCTGTGGTGAGGGAAATAATCCAATGTGCCGTGGCTGCCTGGTTCGCCATATGTAAACGGACGACTTAGATCCCAGTGATCGGGGGGTTGATTGTGAAGTCGGCTGAATATGTATATAGAAGCAGACTATAAACCGCACCTTTAACCTTTATATGCACTAGCTTATAACGGTAACGAATTGAGATAACTATATAGGTACAGGGCAAGATGACAATTACTACTAGATCGCGAAAATCCTAATAAATACCTTTATTTATTTAACAAATGATATCTATTTACAAATTACAATATGTAAAATTGTATAAATGCCTATCCAGTGGCATTTTCATTAAGGATACTGTGTTGTTGAATAAAGAGAAATTTATCCCTAGGGCCTCAAACACCGGACGCGCTAGCTTTCCATACGTATGAGCACTTTGTACTCGTAACCCGCTAAGATCGATACACTTGCACAGGAAGTGTGAGTATATAAACTGACCGCAGTGATATGTTTTAAAAACTTTTACAAAATTCAACGAACGAACAGTTTCATGTTTTGTTAAGAACGTTTGCATTAAGTAGGGATGATTCACCCGACCCTGTTAAATTGGTCGCCAAAAGCGTTGACTTATACGCGTTTTAGGTCGTTAATAGCCAAGCAGCAACGGACGGCTTTAAGACTGAACGATACTATTTATTAACGAGAACAGTACTAACAGCTGGTATACACACACAATCTTTCCAGAACGTTTCCATGAGATGTTCCGAAGGAGGTCTATGAAAAGTAGGTCAAACAACAATCCATGGAGCAACCAGGGGTGTGTGTTATTAAAAACAAAAATCTGTTTCTACAGGCTACGACGGTAAAGCAGATTTTGTAGGAAATTCCTATGTTCTTAAAATTGGATGAGAATGTGTGTAACAAGACACATGTATTTTAATAAAGCCAAGCTTAATCACGTGGCTGAAAACGAAATGATTTTTTTTTCTTAAGATCTGTAAATAAAAAAGCTGACACTAAATAATGTATATTGGTAATGTACAAGTCAAAATTATATCCGTATGCCATCCTGTTTTTTTTTTTATTTTGTTTCGTGTGTGCGTGTCTTTTGTGGGTAAAAAAACAACACATATTTTTATAAGAGTTAAAGAGTTACGCGCTAAAACCCCAACTTCTCTTCACAAGTGTCATTCACCATGACCATAACGATTTTGCTTATTTGCTTTTATCCATTTATGAAAAACAAGACCAATGTCACGTTGGAGACCTAATGACTGTCTATCACCATGACTACGTGATATGCCGTCTTAATCATATTTTTGCACATGATAGGTTGATAATAAAACACGGTTTAAATGATAATTTCCGACGGTTTTTAGGTACCCATTTCGGAAAAACAATAACCGACCTAGGTCACGCTGGAAACATAACTACTGTCTATCATCATGACTAGGTAACATGCCGTCATATAACTCACCTGATTGTCAAATTATAGAAAGTTGCTATTAATTCAATGATTATTCCTGACGAAAGTTATGTACGTCCGTTACATGGTGTCCAAAAAGTCTTAAATCGTCATAAATCTGCTGAGCCTGCTACATTTGCTAGTAAAGTGTTAACGTCTTTTAAATCTGTTATATCGGCTAGCATAGTTAAAACGTGTGATATGTCTGCTACATCTGATAAGTCTGTGAACTTTACACACTTACTCAAGATTTTAAAGCCTTTTTTACTTAACATTCATCTCAACATACTTTTATAAATTTGTGTATATTTGCCCGATATTTATTTTTACCTGTCGAAGCTTTACTGTGTTATTTTCGATAATACATTGATCTGTAAAAACAATAAAATAGCGTTAAGAGGGGACGTTATACAAATACACGTGTAGTTCTTATTGTAATCGATGTGCCAATAATACTCGTTTTTTTAAACAAATATACATATACCCAGTATTTTTATTTTACATAATTGATATTAATTTATTGTTAATGTTTGATTCATGATCGATGTATAAAAGCGTTTTGCTTTTGTTTTATTTAACGTTCAAAATAAAAATGTTATGATTGACATATATTTGTTTTAATATATTTTTATAATGTACTATGTATGGCATTTATGGTCGAAAGTCAACTAACATTATATGCTTTGTATGTATTGTTATGATTAAAGTCACTTTTATATGCTAATTAATCAGTACAGAGATTGATAAGCACAGAGCATAAACTTATGTTATCAGAAACACTCTGTAGTATTTTAACGGCGATAGATAAAACACAAAGCCTTGCATGTGTGTTATAAGAGTCATCTAGTACCATTTACCGTATTTTTAATGATAATACAAAAGTGCACGTTTTCTATCAAACACAGTTTTATTAAGTAATATTTTATTGGATAACTAATTGAAACAAGGCATAGAAAGATTACTATCGGATACATTTAGAACTGGAAGTATTAGAAAGAATGATAATGAAACAAACTGTGTTTTATGTCCAACAAGTCATTATTTAAATTCACATATGTTACGGAAAACATCCAGCAGTACAAGTACAGGATACATATTGTTGGTATAAAGTTTATAAACACATAGCCTGCACACAACACTTTGTTTTTCATAATAGACAATCGGGAACCCAGGCTTCACTGCACCAACTCCTAGATGGGTCTAAATAAGAAGACGTTCCCCCGAGCCCTACTCCAGCCCAGTAAGAAACAGCCACGAACCAACATCCGGCTACCTGGTACCAAGGCAGCTTGTTACACGATTTAACCATGTTGTCATAAAAACGGGTATCGCAGCCATAGCGAGAAATTCCCCGGACCTTTCCCTGCAAGACCAAAACATGCATGCATGCTGTTAGTCGGCAACACTGAACCGTATGTAAGCACGGAAATCTTAACATATCGAATAAAGTTGGTACTAGAATCGATTAACAGGTATTTAATACTCAAGAAGACATTAATATTGTTGGTGATTTTCCAAAGCGCACGTGATAATTTTTGGTATATTTATAAAATAGAAATAAATCCATTAAAGCGTGTACTATTATTTTAATATCTAGATTGTATTTTCTCAATCTTTAACCAATTCATGATTATGTACGAGGAATATTAAAATAAATATATTAACTGTCACGTAATTGTGCTATTTATGAAGTTTAATTTAGAGCAATTAAATGTTTAAAGATCGACTTAAAGCCAATATCGACAAATTGTATATATGTGTCTATGTGTCGTATGAACTTATTTGCACAGAATAATGGGGCTTTTCCAACAATGCTCATGCTTTTTCCCATGAATGAGTGTTCTACTGTTCAAGCAAAAATGATTTATTATTGTGTACAACTATTTTTTTTTTAATTTTCTGGTACCACTCGTACTGAATTCTGATTCTATATTGAATTAATTAACATTTTACCTAATTTGGACTTTTTTGAGTAAAATTCTATGTACTCGCTTGAAACAGCAGCTGTGGTGAACTTTAAAATTTCGTGACAAACCATTATCCGTTTCTTAATACAATAACTATTACTTGATAAACGCTTTACTTTCAACAATGCAACACTAATTTGTAAGTGCTGTGTTTAAATGGAGAAACGCTGTTAAAAGCATTATTGAAATAATCACTTTAACAATAATTTATAATATACAACACTTGAACACTTAATGTAATGCACACACGAGTTATGATGGAGTGGAAATGGCGTTGAAATCAGAAAGCTGTCTCGTGATAATTCCGTTTATGAAGTCAAATACTGCTACGGTGGGAAAGGTCCTCTTTTAACGTAAAACTTCGATGCAATTACCTCCAAATAATAGAGTAAGATAAATCACATGATTCACAGTAGCTTATTTTCCATACAATACAGGAAAACGCATTTATACAACACCACTCACAACAAACTGTAACATAATGATTAAAATGTGGGTAAAAATGTTTTAAAACTTAAAAACTAACACTTAAACTAAAACTGCAAACTAAAACTAAAACTGAAAACTATGCATGAAGAGGAAATAAAATAATAACAATTTGAGACTTACGCAAGCGTAGCATATGTCGTGTTTGTTACAGTCATCTTTGAAATTGAGGTTGGAGACACCGCTACATCCATCCGCCCCATAGTTTGGCTGACAGGCAGCTGCGTAGGCGATGAGTTCCATCAGCATGACAGCCGTGGTCAGGAAAATAACAACGCCGAGTTTCATAGTTCCTAAAATACAAGAATTTAATGTGTCACAGACAGCTTCGCTAATGTGATGTTCCGTGAGCATGGCAATTACACACGTGAGTCCATTGTATCATTCTGCTTAATCTACATAATACATATATCGCGGCGGAGGCATTTACTGTATAAGCCTAAGATGCAATTGTAATCAAGCAAAAACGTAATTAACTATCAACCGTATGCAAAACGCTTATTGAAAAAACACGTAATTGGTTTGGCGGCGAAATATATAATGCGCAATACGTCAACATCACAGCGTGGCTTGGAATAAAAGAATTGTTTTTGAAAAAAAAAAAAAAAAATGTAAACATATTCTCATTGAAAGCAACATTAAAAACATAGTACGTAAGGTTCTCGCTGGTCTAATTAGAAGTCGTTGGTTGGATAATCTTGTTACGTTTTGCATTCTTTTCCATAAGCAGACCCATGTAATAAGCAAATTAATATGCAAAAATAAAATATTACATAATTAAGATGTCTTTAGAATTATATTAAAATAATTGATAGATCATTCCGATAACAAGAAAATCACAATACCAACAATGTAATCGCATGGAAATGAACAACAGAAGATTAATTAAACACTACTACTACTACTACTACTACTACTACTACTACTACTACTACTACTACTACTACTACTACTACTACTACTACTACTACTACTACTACTACTACTACTACTACTACTACTAC
>VMBQ01003546.1:0-10023 GCA_007657795.1 Dreissena rostriformis | reverse complement strand
CAGAACAGAACAGAACAGAACATATTTTATTCACGTAAACTTTACAGTTTTTTGTGTTATATATATATGCATACATATAATAATTAATACAACAAGATTATACAATGAAGTATGGGTCATTATTTAACAAATCTATTTAACAGGATGAACTTATATACAATCAATATTCATGCTTATTTGGTACAATGATTAATTTCATATGGTAATAAATATGTATTGTTGGAACAAAAATAGCTTATAATCAAATAACTAGCTGTTATTGTAATGTATTCTTTCAATGACTAGTCTTGAGTCTTGTATACAATGACCAGTGTTATAAATCCGTCAATGCTACGTTGCGAATTTTAAAAGCTTCAGATATATATTTACTTAACATAAACAATTCAGATTTGTTGTTTGTATTAAACAGTTGTATCAACTTAAACATACTAGGTCTATTTCTATAATAATGTTTTAAATAAATTGGTCTTAAATGAGCATATGCTGTACATTTAAACATCAAATGAAATTCGTCCTCGATCTCATTGGTAGTGCAGATTTGACAAATACGTAAATGTCTATCCAATTTTTCGTATCTACCAGGGTGTATTCTCAAGTTATGGGAACATATACGTAATTTCGTAAATACAACTCTGAGATTTCTCGACACAATGAGATCTAGATAAGATTCAAATCCATGTGACAGGTTAAGTGTTTTATACAAAGTTAAAACTCCACTATCTGTAACATTTTCTTGCCATTGTTGCAAATATTCATCAATAAGCCTTTGCCGAAATGTACAAATACACTGGTTGGCATTTATAGGTATGTCACTACACCAAACATAGTAAAAACCGTAACGTTACTAAACAAATTCGTTCTATTTATACTAACATCGAATATAGCATCTTTTACAACTGACTTGGTAATAATGTTATCACTATCCTTTAACTTTAACCAGTATTTTATAATACGTACATATCGGTTTATATACAATGGGTATCTACCCAGTTCACCGTATACAGCTACGTGAGCTGTAGATTGTCTAACAACAAACGTAGCTTTGCAAAATTTTAAATGCAGCCTTTCTAACTGTGATGATTTGGTAATACCCCATACTTCACACCCATACGTATAATAGGAGAAACAAAAGCATTAAATAACTGCAGTGCTACTCTTGGTTTACATTCGTATTTTTTCAGATTTGACAATAAATTATTCAATGCTTTAAACCTTTTCCATATAACTTCTGAGAATTAAGATTAAAATTACCAGTGTAGTTCAATGTAACACCTAAATAGTTAAAGTCATTAACAACATCCAAGTATTCATCAGCATATATCCATTTTTCATTATAATTTAAACCACCTCGTTTGCGAAATACTACAACTTTTGTCTTCGCAGTGTTCACTTCTAATCCCCATGTTTCACAGTAATTATGCAAATGATCTATTGACAATTGTAAATCTTCTAGGGTTTACATACAGTAATGTATATTTATATTTGTCCAATACATATTCGGATATTAACGTTTGTATCACAGTCATCCGAGCATTACTGGTTCATACGATATTAACTTGAATGTTTCCGAGCCAGACTGCAATATTTGTACTGGAAACTCTTAGTGGCTGCTTTACTTAATTACTTAATAAAACCATGCATGCTGCTTAACGCGAAACTTACAAACAAATGGGCCAAGATAACTTATCTGACAGCGTTAATGATCTATATGGTTTATAATAAGAATGTTGATATGTCTGCAAATACTGTTCATATTCCTTTTAGTAATTATTTAAGTATCATGATCAACAACATCGAACGATAATGGTATAACAGCAAAGCAGTATATTTATAAAGAACAATAAAAATAACTAACCGAAAATGTGTCCATACCAACAGGCGTGTTTTCAAGAACATTTTCGAAGAAAAACTCATAGCCCTTCGTGGTTTTGCATAAATCTGAAACTAATGTATACACACGTAAATGTAGATTAACCGCCATGAGAGAAATGTATATATTGATAAGACGTAAACAATAGGTTTGTTGTCCCTTACCCAACCGACCCTATGTTTGTGCCTAGTTGAGTTTTCGATCATTTTGGTATATTCGATCATATTCGCTCAATTAACTCCTGAATATTTGAAAAAATACGTAAATAAATATGTGGACGATTTTTTATTAATGTTGGAAATATCTTGCGTATTATAACAAAGTGAACTCGACCTACCTAACCTATGTTTTGGAGATGCTAGTGGATACAAAGAACATATTATCGAGTAAATAAAGAACTAAAAATAAACTATTGCGGCATTGGGACATTATCATCCAACATGACTTAAAGTCATACTAAAGTATTGTTTCCGCCAGTTCACACATACTTACTATTATGATTATAACGTAAATATTAAAACCAAAATTCAAGTGTCCGGCAAACTGAGATTTTAGTAAAAATCTCTAACACGAAAGTAGACCTTTTGTAATAAAAGCATTGAAGGATACATTCGTACGTCACCAAAAAAGGGTTTCCATTAAAATTACTCCATTGATGTTATTTAGAATTAATGAACGCTTCTGAGACTCACGTGGCTGTGCGTTGGCCAGAACGAGACTGCAAAGAACGCAGACGAGAGTCAACAGCAGATGAATCATGGCAATTTGGGTAACGTCAGTCTGAAAAAGAATCAAAGAGATTAGAAACTTTTTATCGGAACAGATTATTCATTTCAATAACTTTGGGCATAACAAATAAACAAAACTAAATATGAATACAAATATACAGTCCGCACAGGCTAATCAGGGATGACAGTTTCCGCATTAATGGAATTCTTGTTTGAAAGGAAGTTTCTTCTTACCAAAAATCCAGTTAGGCGGAAAGAGTCTTTTCTGATTAGCCTGTGCAGACTGCAAGGCTAATCTGGGATGACTTTTCCCGCATATATATGTGTCGTATTCTGAGAAAACTGGGCAAAATGCTTGTGCGTAAAGTGTCATCCCAGATTAGCCTGTGCAGTCCGCACAGGCTAATCAGGGACGACACTTTCCGCCTAAACTGGATTTTCGCTAAGAAGAGACTTTATTTAAACGAACAATTCCATAAAAGCGGAAATTGTCGTCCCTGATTAGCCTGTGCGGACTGCACAGGCTAATCTGGGATGACATTTAACGCACAAGCATTTTGCCCAGTTTTCTCAGAACACGACACATATTAGGCCCCATTTTCCAAGAGCGCGGCTCATATAACTATGCAATTAAAAACATTATTACGAGTACCTAACTTGTAAAATGCCCCTATATTTTGGCACCTTAAAATAACCATCGGATGATCTATAGTTGTAGGTCGTCTTACAATGCAGTAACAGGGCGGAATGACTATTTGCTCCGTAATAGCAGATACAGATACCTCATCGAAGGGAAACAACGCGTATTTGCTAGCTTGAAATTCGCTTAGTAAGAGTTAATGTTCTTAAAATCATGATCGTTTTTCATACGCATTTAGAGATGACGCGCCGTGCTTTCCTTCGAAAATTAGCCATCGTTCGGTTGGTTAACCTCACAATTTATTAAACATGTTCAATACAATATCAATCTCGTGCAATCGATCAATCGATGTGTTTTTCATTTAATGTATTTTCGTAATCAATTAAATTCATTCATCGGTAATTGCCCAACCACATTTCTTTATACAGAAATGGGCACTTAATTAAATTTATCTTAGTTACAAATACGCGAGTGTCGAAAAAGCAGTTTGTTGTTATAACACCATAACTATGGTGCGGTTTAACTCGGCACATTCTATCATTCACTTCTAGTAGAAGCAGAGGCAGTGACAAATCATAAATTGATGAAAATTGAAGAAAAATAATGAATACTTTTCCTTTAAGGAACACAAAGAAGATACATTTTATAAACATATTTATGCATTTTAATATGCAATATCCCACCTTTAAATCATCTGCCCTCTATTTTAACCGCATGAAACATGTTCATCTTTTGGATGACTGACACCCCTCTTATATTGACACGAAAACGTCGCTATATAAAGGATCATAAACAGTCGGTTAATTTCACTAGAAAGGTCTTCTTAAGAAAATCGCTTGATATCACATATATTTATAGTAATGTATTCCATATCTCCATATAATTTATTTAAAAAAAAAACAGTATAGACCGTGAACGGCGCTGGCCCTATTAATGTGAATGTACCCATTTATATTCACTCCAGCGTTTTCAAATCGCAATCAGGTCCTGTGGGCTAATGCCGTGTAAATCCGTCTAATACCAAACCCAATTAAACTTTTCTCAATGACAAAATATAAATGTATAAGCGGAGTTATAGAAAGTCTTTTGAAATATTCAAGCTTAAATATTGCAACGGTGATTTACATAAACGTTATCAAGTGTGAAGGACTTTAACATTAACAGCATATAATAATCAATATGACAAGTATCTCTACCATTAGTTTTTTATACAATAAAATGTCCGAATTTTTCTGGACTTCGCGCCAACTTAAACTACTGAAGTAACATAGCATTTTAAAGTGGTGCGCATATATCCTCCTAACTATTAAATATATCACACCATATTTATGATCTAAAAGTCTGGTTAAATTTTAATACAACAGTAAAACAACTTAATAACGACAACACGAAAGCCACGTGCTCATTGTGTGCGTCTTTATTTTCTTAGTATAATATGCACATCACAAACTCTTTCGTCAAACGTAACAACAAATTTCCATACGCAAACACAAAAGCTAATAAAATGTAACAATAAGGAAGACATAAACAGGAACATGTGCACAAAATACAATCTAAATTAGGAGCGTCGTGAGAAAACCGGGCATAATGCATGTGCGTAAATTGTCATCCCAGATTAGCCTGTGCAGTCCGCACAGGCTAATCAGGGACGACAATTTCCGCTTTTATGGTATTTATTGTTTAAATGATGTCTCTGCTTAGCGAAAATCCAGTTTAGGCGGAAAGTGTCGTCCCTGATTAGCCTGTGCGGACTGCACAGGCTAATCTGGGATGACACTTTACGCACAAGCATTTTGCCCGGTTTTCTCACGACGCTCCACAAATTTAATAAGGTGTGTCAAGCATGAAGTCATTAGTTCGAGCACTGTTCGTACACTTGTCAAGTTGTGCACTAATTTTTACTTTTTCACTTTCAGATGATGCATCGAGCAGCACACGGTCGATTGAGAGCAGTGAATCACTACCGAATTATTTATATAAAAACAAAACAACAAATAGTTATAACACGTCTGTCACAGTTGTTTACACGTAAATTGTGTGTGTAGATGTGCCTTAAAGTCACCTACATAACAAATTAAAAAAAAATGCCTAATTAGTTCACGGGAACAACACTCATTTAACTAGTAAAACGTTTGAAACAAAATACTATTTCCTTTATTTTATTTAATATATATGTTGTAATACGAATAAAAATGTTAACGGTAAGATGTTATGTCTGTGATATCGTTGACTGTTTATCAAATGACAAATCGTTTATTCAACTGTCCAAGTACAATTGATAAAAAAGAAGTCCACTACAACAAGAAATTATTAATTTCTATTTATAACTTTATCAAATTATCGGCCATATTGACCTGCACCGGGTTGGTTGCTTTATTATGATAACAAACATATGGACAGAAGCTATAGAGGTTTAAAGCTGTAAAACTGTGTTTAGTTTATGCCTAATTGTGTCGCGTTCTGAGAAAACTGGACAAAATGCATGTGCGTAAAGTGTCATCCCAGATTAGCCTGTGCAGTCCGCACAGGCTAATCAGGGAAGACACTTTCCGCCTAAACTGGATTTTCGCTAAGAAGAGACGTCATTTATACGAAACATTTCATGCGAACTGCACAGGCTAATCTCCCGACATAGTTGTTAACATTTTGTTTTCACAACTTACAATTGTCACCACGTACACGACAGCTGGANATAGATATATACACTAACACATTCATATAATGCATTTCAGCACAAGTTTGTAAGCACATAAAGTAGCAGACAAAAAAACACACACACAAAACAAAAAAGCTCAAAAAGCGCATAAAGCACCAACAAAGCACAATAAGCACCAAAAGCACGAAGAGAACAAACAAAAAACAGCTCATTTTGCCGTATGCTGTACCTGTACTGTGGCCCTGTTTCAGGAACAAGACGAACATTTACAAACATTTCCATGACTGAATAAGGTTTTTAAATTGGTTATAATTTATGTTGGATCTAAATTCTTCGAATTCCACAACACATTTGAAAGATAAACATATAAAACAACGTGATTATGAATAAGATATATAAATCATTCGTTGAATAAATGAAAATGTAAAATAGTAAACTAATATAAATTAATACTATACACATTAACATTAATATTTGACTAAAACACGCAAAGAATAAAAGTATGTTAATGTGGTAGTGAACATAATCATGCATGCATACTCGAAGTAAGTAATGCGAAGGTTACGGAAACATTGAGTAAAAAATCACTAAAAAAATATGTTTTAAGATTCTTCTTAAATGTGTTAATATTGTCAGATTTACGAATATACGGTGGTAAATCGTTCCACAACTTTGGACCAATGGTAGAGAAACTTCTGTCACAAAATGTCTTTGGTTTGTTGAACGGGACTACATAACACCCATCCAGTCTGTCAGCGGACCTCATGCCTATGCGACTGGGTGCATACGGTGTCAGGAGTTCTTTTAAGAACCCTGGTGCTCTTGAAGTAACGCAGTTATACATATAACACAAAATTGTGAAGTAAATTCTGTATTAAATCGGTAGCCAGTGCTAGTCAAATAACGCCTGTTTGGAACTGTCGAATTTCCTCCGTTGTAGGACCATCTTTGCACACACATTTTGAATACGTTGTAACTTTGTAAGTTCATCATCTGCAATACCATATAGGATAGCGTTGCAGTAGTCCAGATGCGAAATAACAAGTGAAAGAAGTAAGATTTCAGCAGTTTGCTTGGCGAGATATTGACGAATGCGTTTAATGCGAAGAAAGTTTATCATGGCGGTTTTACATTTGCGTGTAACATGTTCATTAAAATTGAGTGTTTCATCTAAGAATGCACCTAAGTATCTAATACAAGGAACTTTATTTACCGTGTCACCATCAATATCTATGGTTTGTGTTGCACATTTGTTTAACTGTGTTCTGCTTCCAAACATTATAAACTCTGTTTTAGACGTATTTATTTTTAATCTGTTTTTGTTCATCCAGTCATTAATCACTATTGCCGAGTGTTCGACTTCTCGGATCGTAGCAGCTTTATTGGAACTAGAAAGGCAAAAACATAAGCATACATGAAAGACTGCTTGACATAGATTGATGTTTTTACTCTAGGAACCTGTAAAATATTTGAATATCTGAAGTTTATTGAGGAATTTAAGTCAGTAAGAACCACAGGCGCAAGTCCGTTTAGAATGGTGTAGGTTTCAATAGCCATAGTACGCATTCTTCTGATGTAAAGAGATGGAATTTTAACTTTTTGTAGCAAATCATGGTAAGATGAAGAAAAATCATTGTACACAAACCTGAGTGCCCTTTCTTGCAGTATTTCCATTTTCCTTGTATTGTTTTCAGAACAGAAATGCCAGACCATTGGGCAAAAATTGAAATTTGATAGTATAAAAGTGTGAACAAATGTCAATTTATTGATGTTTACGTTACCAAATACGCAGTCCGCCAAGCGATCGGGAGGTCACGGGTTCGATCCCCACTGTGGGAGCGTACTTTCGATCTTCCCCAAAGACACTGTACTGGTTCTTAGTCCCAGGAAACGGATTCGACAGCATTTCAATAAGCGGTAGGCTTTCGATGTTATCGAGCTAAAATAAATAGATTTAAACTAGACTAAGATATTCATTATGTTTCTGTCGTATCGTTTATATTGCGCGAACTATTACAAGGCACGTTCCTTAATTATTTGGGGTTTTTAAAGCACATACTACACGAGAAGTCAAAATTTTCTAGCGAACTATCCAATGGGACAGACACGCAATTGGTGTGACACCATTCTTTGCATTGGTCAAAGTGAACCATATCGTCGACGCAATCAGGTAAATTACAAATACCATAATAAAACAACGGAAGTCGACACTGTGTATTAGCAACCTGCTGTGGTGATCCTTATCTTATCAATACACGGGCACATGGCTAGCGTACTGGACAAATTGGATTTACTTCAAAAATGAAATATTATTATTTATTCGTAAATTGTTGTGTACATTTAAAATTAACAACGTGTTACACCAAAATTGTGGGTTGATTTTTCATTTAGAAAACGCGCTGAAAACAAACTCATAAATGTGCGATTAGAATAGAAAGAAAACTGCGTCTTCATGAAATACTTAAATACCATATATTTCAATCGTTTTGAAAATATCTATGCTACATACCTAATATGCCATGTGATTACATAAAAAAAAATAGGATCCGAAGTAGTATCAGTTAAATCTACGTACACAAGTATACCGTTTGTAAAAACGCGTACATGCACTGGATATCAATATCAGGATATACGAAGAACATCGTTTTTAAAAAGATATGTATTGCTATCATTACAGTTGTTTCATAAAAAATAAAGTCTAATATTAAAATCTATATAATGTATTAATAACAAGAGTATATACCTTTACAAAAATGGCGCGGTGTTATTCTTTGTGTTTCATTAGATGCATTTAAATAATTAATTAAACATGATTTTAACATATTTAATTAAACATTTTATAAACAGTTCCTGTAGGTTGAGTTACATATTTAACAAATGCATTTGTTTTTCGTATACATATATAATATATATATTAAAGTATGGTCACCATATTCTTCCGTAAATAACAGCAAAAGTATTAATTTATTAAGTGCATCTGTTTTTAATGATCACCCCTGATAATGGTCGCTGCACTGTGACTCCATGTTTATTGACACCCTGCTGTGGTCACAGTGCAGAGACAATTATCAGGGGTGATCAATAAAAACAGATGCACTGGAAACAATGCATAAACCCATTGATAAGTCCGTTGAGAGAACACATTACACAAAAAATGCGCATACGATGAGACCCTTAAGTTAATTAATTGTCATTAATTGTCGCGGTATTCGTAATAAATTAATACATACTTTTGAGGAAAACAGCGTCGTGAAACAAATTCTATATACAAACTAATAAATACATAGACATTTTATATTTTTAAATATATACCTTATTTCCACACAAACAACGAATCATTACACCCGTATTACACACGGACATGTATTTTTTTTCCCAACACATTTTATTTCGAGTTTGCATATACAATTATGGACAATATCATAAGCATGTAATACAATCAGAAATGTACAGAATTACATATGCAATACATCTAAGTTAAGCTATCTTATGCATGAAACTTTGTTTTGAAAAGACATTTATGGCATATAGATGGAAAAAAAAAGACAAATTCCAGTGTGTATAGATCAACATGGATGTTGAAATCGAGCTATCAGATGAAAAAAAGGCATAGATACAAACAATACTAGGTGCATATAATAATAAAGACANTATATTTAACATTCAAACGCAACCAATTGAAATTAATTGAAATTGGTATATTATTAATGTACGTATTCATAACCAGTTTGACATGACATATTACCTATGAGTATTTCATCTTTAACGTGGTCATACCAAACTTATGGAAAACGAACGAACGTTTTCTTTTTACCATGGGACAGCTGAAATGTTCATAAATGAAGATATTACAACGATTTATATTATGTTGCCTTCTAATTTTGTCAAGTGGACATAACAGAATAACTGTAAATACAAATGTGATGTATATAATAAAGGAGCAAGAACAAACATCTTAAAATACAGTAAGAATAATATGATAAAAGTGCATTAGCATAGCACCTTTCAATATGAATACGCTAAAGGAGAACCAACAAAGCAGTATTCTAATACAAGACATATGATACTTGGGAAAGAACATAGCACCTTTAAAAATGGAAACGATAAACGAAAACGAACATTGCACCTT
>VMBQ01003545.1:47180-100868 GCA_007657795.1 Dreissena rostriformis | reverse complement strand
TGATCAATATGAACTGACATGTAACGCATATACAGTTATATGATCAATATGAACTGACATGTAACGCATATACAATTATACGACCAATATGAACTGACATGTAACGCATATACAGTTATATGATCAAAATAAACTGACATGTAACGCATGTACATTTATATGATCAATATGAACTGACATGTAACCGTGTACAGTTATATGATCAATATGAACTGACTTTGAGTAAATACGACAGAGCAATGTAAACGAACACTGCTCTAAATTTAGCCGTGTGATAAATTATATGCATCAGCGATTCAGCACAGTGAACATAGACAACCTAAAAATAGAAAACACAGATAAGGCAGTTATACGGTGTAACGAACCGCAATATGACGAAAATAGTCAAACCTAAAATTCAGCCAATAAGCTGACAAAAACCGACGAAATCGGTTTAATTCAATGAAAAGTACTTTAAATTTACTAAACAAATATTTTATTTACGTTTAGTAAACAAAATAACGATTAAAAACTGACAATTTAAGTGAAACATGATTTTTTTTAAGATGGCCGACTTCGAACGCTACGGTTAAAAATAGCCGACTGTTTACAATTAAAAATGCTGCAAGTTTGGTGCTCGCAGCGCCATTTATAGTACTTATGGACATAAACACACAAATACTTTCCTAAGATAAGCACTGGTGGATATATCCATAGGAGAGGACATCGCAGAAACCCTTCAGATTATGAACGATAACAAGGAACTGTGTATCTGTTAGGATTCGGATCTGCACTCTGACGTCATTTTCGCGTTCTTAGGTAAAGAGGGCAATTGGGCAAAACGGTCGGAACGATCCATTAACAGTTCGGTCAATTTCACCACACAAGCACTGACATATATGTTATAGGCATTTAAATATGTATTATATATAATGTGGCTTTCTTTATTGATAATGTTTCTGAAGGACGTTGAGAATGATGGGATTGTCAGAACATGACCCGTGCTCTTTTGTATTGATATGAGTCGCGCTCTGTCTGGAAAAAACGGAGCTTTATGCATGTTCATAAAGTGTCGTCCCAGATAAACCTGAGCTATACGGCACAATCTAATCTGTGACGACACTTAACGCACATGTATTAAGCCTCTTTCCCAAATTATGTATATAATGTATCAATGCTGTAATTATGCAATGTGTTAACGATACATGGACATTTTAAACTCACATACGTTTTCATTTATGCCATAAAATATCGAGCAAAAGGAAATAACATCATGTCTGTTGGTACGCTGTATGATACAAATATGATATAATCTAGGCCTTGAAACATCTAGATCACAAAAAAATATGTATGTATATCATGGCAAATAGTTTATTCGACCTCTTTCTGGAAAAACTGAGCTTTATGTATGTGTGTAAAGTGTCGTCAAACATTAGCATGTACAGTCAACACAAACTAATCAGGGACGACTCTGTCCACTTGTATTATAATTTTTTGTTTAAAGAAACCGTCTTTTTAACGACAATCCAGCTTTCCAAGAACGAGGTTCAGTTTAATAAAGATCAGTCAAAGGTTATGTTGCATCGAATTATGAATTACGTTAAGTCGTTTCCACCGCATTCTCTGACAAGTGAGATCGTCTACGATGCATCGTCTGTACATATATCATGAAAGCTCGTCTGGAAAATATAACGTTATCAGCAACGTGTAAACATCTCATGATCGCTTTATCTTGAAAATAGATGAACTAGTCGTTTATTCATTTACCACTCTCGAATAATCGTCATTAAGCATGCTTTTATACTTATATGACAGATTCGATACGCCCCTGTCAAGTAAAGCATTATCAGGAAGCGTATTAATTACATTGTTTTCAAGTAAAAGCGAGATGCTGTTTAAGACCAATGAAAAAAGGGAAAGGGCAACCGATAATGTTATAGACATTTGAGCCGCGTTCTGGAAAAACAATGCATATGCCTAAGGTCCGCTTTAATGGTATTTCTCGTTTAAAGGAAGTCTCTTCTGAGCGAAAATACATTTTACCCGGAAAGTGTCGTCCCTAATTAACCTGTGCACAGGCTAGCCTGGGACGACACTTTACGCAGATGAATTTAGCCCAGTTTTCCAAGCGTTTGGTTAATTTAGGAAAAATATCGATATGTACGCATAGCGCTCATTGTCAACGTGCACTGGATACAGTTGCNAACAATAACAATGAACAGTGTATCTTTGGGATTCGGTTCTGCACTCTGACGTCATTTGCGCATTCTTGGGTAACGAGGGCAATTGGGCAAAACGTTCGGAACGATCCATTGACAGTCCGGTCAATTTCACACGTGTTTGCCTCAAATATCTCTTCCTCCATACCCTCTATCTCCGTCTGTGACAGTATTTTCTCATTCAGTGTCTCCAGAATCGTGACTTTCGCTTTAATAGCGTTGAGAATAGCGTTAAAATCGGCCAATGAATCGTTCTCCTTAGATTGCTCGATTTTCTCCAAATATTTCTCAATGAAACGGCGGTGAGCCTCTCTCTGTATCTGTATTTTCTGTAGATAATTTTTTTTGTCACGTCACCAATATCGCGATCGTGTGGGATAAGAAAGGTACAAAGCGGTGTGTGTTCATGTTCTTCCTTTTTCTTCAGTAACAATAATAATCAACATGACGTATATAAACAACAACAAATATAACGTGACGTCAAGGGCGTAATGCACTTTAGCGCGGCGCGGCAAATAACGTTACGTTACATTCACAACAGTCCTTGATGCAATTAGTTTAAAATAAATGTTCAAATCACATTTCTGTATTTAGATCAAAAACTTTTACAGATGTAATCAATCGATAGTTCATTGCAACATTAACCCAAGTGGTGTTAAACTGTGTTAGTATTGCACTTGCCTGACATAGTGTGTATGTGCTAATAACTGAATGTAATAAATATATAAAACCAGAATGAGTCGTACCATTTTACAGGGCATGCAAGGTGTTTAGTCGACTCGGGTTTCGCGCACATCAAGATTAAGTACAGCCGCCATGATTGTAAAACCAGAGAAAAGCTTGCAGAAATAGTAGAAGGGTCTTCCGTAGGTAACATGGCTGTATCTTATCCACAGTGGTTCTGGCGCGCTTGGAAGGAGTTTCTTGGACAACATTTCAATAATCGGCATAAGGTAATTATTTAACATGCCAAAACAGATCAATGATTTTAGATTGAAAGAGACATATAATAATGTTATAGAAAACGTAGCCCTGCACTTGCACATTTGATTTATCGTAAATAGTAAACGCATTCTTGTCTCATTCCAGAAAATTTTAGTACTTCAGGTTTGAGGAAGACGAACCAGGTGTCGTCACTGGCTGGTGCGGAGGAGACAGAAATAAACATTCTAAAAAATAAAGACTTTCGCTTTGAATCTCAAGAGTTCCACAGGTTCTTCAGCCGGGTGGTTTGAGTGCAGCAAGGAAGACCTATTTCGAGAAGACACTGCGACCTTTAGTGCGGAATGCGAAAAAAAAGCCTACTAAATGTCGATTTTGACTTTAAAAAGTATTAAATTGAAAATACGGTTAAATTAGTTCATAATGTAGTTGACTTGGAATATTTCGCAGCTGTTTTGTTTGTTTTTATGTTAAAATGGTACTTGTGTGTGTGTGTATTGATTACAAATGGTTANATTGCTGGGTTTTGATCTCTTACTTCTGGATGGAGACATTGAGCATACTTCACCACAGTCTGTGTCAATGGAAGTTATTTTCTCAAATCACCCCTCCCTTTTTTGTGGGGCCATACAAAATTATTTATGATTAATATGACAGTTAGGAAAAGCAAGCTTTACATATAAACTTAAATGTATTTTGTAAGAAAGGAAAGCAGCATCTGCAATTACGAATTTAACCCATAAGGTTTAAAACACAGCATGGCATTTGTGGGTTCCCTCAGCTAGTTGCATCATTGGGAAAAAAAGAAACTTGGCAGTGTAAAGTGTAAAGTGATGAAGCGTGCATATCTGTCACCTCTATTTCAAGAAGCACATATGTTATGATTAAATAGAACATACATGTATTTTCACAGTGTAAACAGATATTATCTTACCTAAAGAAGTATGTCTGTACTGAATAGCCAAGGAACCATGGTGCTTTCAAGGATGGACATCACAAGGTGATCCCCAAAACACATCTGAACTGTACTCATTACAAAAGATTCATAATGGATGGAAATTCTGCAAAATATCTAAAGAAGAATCATGTAAGCCTTCATTTTACATTATATTTATTTTACTTGCAAAATGAAAAAGTAGGGATAATAGGGCTATTTTTTTAAAAAGTAGGGAAAAGTAGGGTTAAGAAAAAAAAGTAGGGAAAAGTAGGAAAAAGTAGGAAAAGTAGGGACCAGTAGAAAGCCTGGGCATCATCGTCAGACTGACACACAGTGCTCGAGGTTTTGTCTTTTGATATTATTTCCCTTTTCGATGAGACTTTTTCATTTGTCTGTTGTCTTTTTATCTTTTTTCATTGGTTAATCTTTTTTTTTGTTCGCTGCTCCTCTTCTTCTTTCTTTAACGTTTGTTCTTTCTTCAAGAACAACTATTTAATTTTAGTTACCCAATAGAAAATAAATGTTCCTTATAGCAAAAGCCAAAATTTCAAAACACGATGTTTACTGGTAACATGGATGTTGTAGATATAAAATGCTCGTTTTTAATTTTTCGTGTTCGCAATTAATTCCAGTTTATAACCCCGCACTGTTGTCTATTCATACGACACAACAGACACTAACATGGTACCATTTTGGTGTTCATGTGTCGTATGGATAGATATCAGTGCGGGACATTAAAATGGAATTAAATGTGTACACGAAAAATTATTCCCATGTGAATTGGCCGTTGCCAGTAGATGATCCCTATTGAAATTGGGGTAACTGGGCCAAAGGTCACTATAAGAATAAAAATGGTTTCCGAAACATAACTTGTGAACGGATGGATCGATTGGCTTGATACTTCCCATGTGCATAGGGACAGTAGATTGCTCCTATCGCTCCAGTATGAGCCTTGTTTGTTCCACTAGCAAAGGCGTCCCTGGATAAAGTGCCCTGTTATTTTGCGCTGCCGTGGGTGACACGTTTTCAGACGCCCAGACTATGTTTGGAAAATCTACCTTAA
Organism: Dreissena rostriformis; assembly: GCA_007657795.1. Classification (NCBI taxonomy): domain Eukaryota; kingdom Metazoa; phylum Mollusca; class Bivalvia; order Myida; family Dreissenidae; genus Dreissena; species Dreissena rostriformis. Next base: position 95,728 of record VMBQ01003545.1, on the reverse strand, counting down.
CTGATGTGAGAGCCTATCAAAACAGCAAACAATAAATAAACAGGACTTTCACATGTTATACTTTTTCATAAAATGTAAAGCCTCTATTATACTCAAAAAATCAACGAAAATTTCTTAAAATATTTCGTTAAAAAAAAGTTAAAAAAATAAAAATCACAGTAATTTCCGAAATCTCAAGGCCAGATGTGGTCTGGTAACATAAATGTTTGTAGATATAAAATGCATGTTTTTATTTTTTTTGTGACACAATTCATTCAATTTTAATTTCATGTACTGATATCTATTCATATGATACATGAACACTAAAACGGTCGTATGAATAGACATCGTCACGGGAAATTAAAATAGATTTTTTTATGTCAAAATAAAATATAAACGAGCATTTTGTATCTACTAACATCCATGTTACCAGACCACATCTGGCGTTGAGATTTTGGATTTTGCTATTATAGGAACACTGATTTTTGATTGGGTAACTTTATTTTACGAAATATTGTACGAAAGTTTCGTTGATTTTTTTAGTACAAATCGGGCTTTAAGTGACACAATTTATCAAACATATAACAATGTCGGTATCTGACAAAAAAGTTAAATGACAAATAGCATACAGCATAAACTATTTTTTTAAATTAGTAAAAACTACCACATTTTTTTGTGATAAATAATCCATATCTATATTCACAGATAAGAATCATGTAAGCCTCTTTACAATTCATTCATCATGAACAATTACAGAAAACTATCTAACGTGATGTAGCATTTTTGGCTGAGTAAGGAGGAAACTTATCACCAGACAGATCTACTATTACATTTTTAAATGGCATTGAGACTATGAAGGCAAAAACCACTATCAATTGCATTTTTTTTATTGTAATAGCAAATATGTGATTGAAAAAGGAATTGGAGTGTTTATTGGATAGTATTGAATCGTACGATACCTTTCGGCTGTCAGTGCCCAAAAAATGGCCTTCTTTTTGGCCGATATTTCTGTGCTAAATTGTTTGTTCATTTTCCGGCCAGTCTCGCCTGTGCACTCTTCAATGAGAATTTCACGTTCTTCATCTGTCCAGTTTATTTTTCTTTTCTGTCATTTGTGTTATCTTTTCTCGTCTGCTTGTTATGACAGTTATTCGCATGATACCTTCATCGTGAAGAGTTTAACAATGACTTATTGCGCATGCGTAATTTTCTTAAGATTCGTTTTTGTCAAGTTCGTACGATGTGTTTGATAATACAGTCGTACGGGAAATCTTAAGATGGTTGTACGCTCTTTGTTTTTTACTACGATTTTAAAAATCGTACGGTTATTGATCAAAAGGCCTCTTGGATTGGAAACCTTCTCCTCACTTCAAGTTCAAAAATAAAGTCGGAACACTCACAATGCGGCTCAATAGTGTAGTATGTAACCCCGAAAGAGATGCTGTACCGTTGAATATTAAAAATATGCTTGGAAATCTTCCATTTACCTTTGTTAAAAGCATGTCAAATGCCATTAAACACGAACGATAAACACATTCAATTATATATTTTTTGTGTAATTACAATTAATTTGTATTTTTTATTGATTGTGATTTACGTACACATACATGAATTGGTAAAAGACACGTACAATTGATAGAATGATGCGATACTGCTTGCAACTTCAGATTCACCACATATGAGCTTTTTGAGGAACGACATCAATTCCTCACCGATTATGTCTTCATGTGCATACGATGAAGGTTGTCTGCTTTTTGGGGCAATGGTTGCGGTTAAGCATCAACAACGCAATTTTCAGACGTTTGCGAATATCAATTGCATTGCGACTTCTCCCTTGTTCGAAGTCAATTCAAAATTAAAAGCACTACCGATTGCTTCCGCCATTGATAGGCTTGCGCTAAACATAACGTTCATTATGTAAACCTTGCCCTTTATGTTTGTGATTTTTATATTTTGACCAATATCCATTCATCTGATTGCAAACAAACCTTTAGAGTTATGTAATCATACTTTAAATGGGTAGGCAAAGTTTACTCATTTTTTTGTTATCGTAAAAATGTTCTTGAACAAGCTTTTTTTCTGTAATAATTATACGAATCCATGCTGCGTATGCGTGAGATATTGAAATTTGAAGATTCTGTCAGCTGAGACAGACTAAGGTTGTTTGCGTTTCAAAAAGTAAAGGTACTTTAAATCACTTTACTACTTGTACTTTTAATGTACTTATATGAAATATTCAAATCGATTGTTCATTTGCCATTAAAGTTTTGTTAACTGTTTAGAACAGTTTCAACTGTGTCACGGTGAACAAATAATAACTTCATATTTTATTCTCTGAATAATTTTCAAATATGAACACGGAAAAAATTATATTGTATAATTCATGCTAAACTTCTTGTCAACAAAGCAAACCCAAGTGGTTTTTAGATACAACTAGCTTTGAAAATCGTTTCACATAGATTAAAATAACAATCACTAAATTCGTACATGAAAATGTGTGAATATATTGTACCACAAAAAAATAATAAAAAGATCGTTGTGTATGGTGTTAACTCTATGTTACCAGAGCACATCTTACATTGAAATTTTGGCTATTGCTATAAGGACCACTGATTATTTATATGTTAACTTTATTTTACGAAATATATAACGAAATTTTCGTTGATTTTGAGCGTTGAAGAGGCTTTAAAGGGCGACTGTACGATTTTGTCAAATATTTATGAATTTATTTAAATTGTGAAAAAAAAAACTTATACATTTATTTCAATATAAATCAAAATAAAAGTTAAGAAGAACATGTATCGNTTGCGAATATCAATTGCATTGCGACTTCTCCCTTGTTCGAAGTCAATCCAAAATTAAAAGCACTACCGATTGCTTCCGCCATTGATAGGCTTGCGCTAAACATAACGTGGTTCATTATGTAAACCTTGCCCTTTATGTTTGTGAATTTTATATTTTGACCAATATCCTTTCCTCTGATTGCAAACAAACCTTTAGAATTATGTAATCATACCTTAAATGGGTAAGCAAAGTTTACTCATTTCTTTGTTATCGTAAAAATGTTCTTTAACAAGCTTTTTTCTGTAATGATTATACGAATCCATGCGTCTGCGTGAGATATTGAAATTTGAACATTCTGTCAGCTGAGACAGATTAAGGTTGTTTGCGTTTCAAAAAGTAAAGGTACTTTAAATCAAACTCTTTCTGGCATGTATCATGATACAATGTTGATTGTGTAACACGATCTTCCCCTTGCACATTACGATGTAATGAATAATTTGTAAGTTATGCAGTTCTATGTACTTCCAGTTTGATACTTTCAACGAAACTGGGACACATCTCTCGGTTTTGCCAGAAGTAGCCTTACACTCTTAACTTGTTGCAATATATGCATTCTGGCGGAATTATATTTTGCGAATTGCACACTCCTGGGGAAATGCTATTTCTGATGAGAGGTTAAACTGGTTCTCCATTCACTTAAGCAATCCTGATTTTGGTAAAAGCTTGATAGCCTCTTCAGCGGTAATCAGTTGCATCAAGTCAATTGCACTCGGGGTTATTCAAACAAAATTCATACATGCGATACGGTGACTGTAATCGCTTGTTGCGAAAAGGATTCAGTTGACCTAGTTTTTGTTCAGGAGATAGTTTCTATTAAGTTAAGACTTACATAGTCGCCATAATCATTATGCCGATTTGAATGTAAAATAAACGTACAATTGAAAGGCATTGCCTTGGACTCTTGGAATTTCCGGGTTTTTGTTTGAAATTCAACATGTTTATATGTAATTGATATTGTTTATTTGATGCAAAGAGATTATGGATACGTGACTGGATTTCACTCATCTACTTATATTGTGTATCGAATTTAATATTTATTATTAATGACATGAGTTAAGGCAAAAGCTGGTATTTTTAATAGAGTTTTTAAAATATAATTTGAATATGTGTGTGTACAGTTTTAATGTACTTATATGAAATATTCAAATCGATTGTTCATTTGCCATTAAAGTTTTGTTGACTGTTTAGAACAGTTTTAATTGTGTCACGGTAAACAAATAATAACTTCATATTTTATTCTCTGAATAATTTTCAAATATGAACACTGAAAAAATATATTGTATAATTCATGCTAAACTTCTTGTCATCAAAGCAAACCCAAGTGGTTTTTAGATACAACTAGCTTTGAAAATCATCTCACACAGATTAAAATAACCAAATTCGTACATGAAAATGTGTGAATATATTGTACCACAAAAAAATAATAAAAATATCGTTTTGTATGGTGTTAACTCTATGTTACCAGAGCACATTTTACATTGAAATTTTGGCTATTGCTATAAGGACCACTGATTATCTATATGTTAACTTTATTTTACGAAATATATAACGAAATTTTCGTTGATTTTGAGCGTTAAAGAGGCTTTAAAGGGAGACTGTACGATTTTGTCAAATATTTATGAATTTATTTAAAATGTGAAAAAAACAACTTATTATACATTTATTTCAATATAAATCAAAATAAAAGTTAAGAAGAACATGTATCGAAAAATGCGAAATAAGCCAGATATTTAATTCTGAAATCGAAAAAGGCTTCCACCCGAATTCGCCAGCATATATATCATGCATGTACAATGTGAATCTAAATTTAGTTTAAGTGCAGATTCGTTCTAACCACACAAAGACACAATTTTGTTTCCTAGTAAATACGAGTAAAAGTGTCGGCATCGGCTTTAACCAGCGCTAACTTGTCTTTGTTGCAGTTTATGAAATTCGTCTACATTGTATAATTTTTCTTGCCTATTTTGTGTTATTGTAACATATTTTTATCAATAATTTAAAATTGAACACATATCAAAATCGTACAGTCTCCCTTTAAAGTGACTTGTTCACAGATTTTGGCATGTTTTGAAGTTGTCTTTAAATGCTTTAAATTGATAAATATAAAAATCAGAACTAAAAATCTTTATTATAAAAAGCAAAAATTAAAGTGAAAGAAAGAGTTAACCACACCAGGGGTGGTATTCCAGTATTTTCTCATCTTGTGGACGTTTCCTTAAATACTAAGTTTTCACTAAAAATAGCAGTTTTTTCTTTAATATTTTATAAATTTCTTAAGTGGTTTTCCATAAATTTCTTATATTAAGAAATTTATTAAAACTGTTCGTTTTTTCCTTAAAATTAAAGAGACAAAATTCTTCCCTTAAACTCGTCCTTAAAGTAAAAACAAGAGGCCCATGAGGGCCTGAATCGCTCTACTGGCTGGAATGTCAATGGAATGGAAAGTCATCATGCAAGGGAATACTGAAAACACAAATCCTTTCATCCTTGCCAAATGAATTATCAGATGGCTTATATTTTATTTAATTTTAAATTTATAATTGCAACCAATTAAACAACCTACTTAAATGCCTCGGACCAATACAAATTCAAGGGGCGATAATTCTGGACTTTTTACTCTGATGTAACCCATTTTCAATAGGGTTTGAGTCCTTATTAATATAAAGACACTGAACAAGTTTGAAAAGAATCGGATGAAAACTGTGGAGTTTATCGCGTAAACAAGAAAAAGTCTAACGGACGCACACACGCACACACACACGGACGGACGGACGGACGACGGAAACCACACCATGACATAAGCTCTTCCGGCCTTCGGCCAGTAGAGCTAAAAAACACAAACGCCTCCTTTGTTTATTGACGCGTATTTTAATAATGACGAGCTATTTTGGAGAACTTTTTTTATAAAGAGCGAGGTTATATTGGTAAGGAGCCTCAACAGTTCGAGTTTATTTAAAGATTGTCGGTTGTCTTCGCTTGTTAAATCAATACTGTGTTGTGATAATTGCACTTTGTAAAAATGTGAAAGTAATGGAACACATTATAGTTTATTGCGAAAATAACGTTTCCAATCGTTTATTGTTCAGGAAAAAACTAAACTTTATGATTAGATATTGTTGTAATGATAATGTTTGCAAGTTAAAAAGCCATTTGAATTGTATATTTCATTTAGCTTCAATGAAATTACCCCACCCATTTTGAAATGGTGGTTGATAATAATACCCGTTAATGTGACACGCGTTATGTTCTTGTACAAAGATTGGAAGGATTTAACTGCTGTGTATTGAAATTGTATGATTAATGAAGGATAATGGATATTTATAAATGAATGCATGTGTTTTATATACAAGTAAGCACTGGAACTTCTTCGACTTGTACAAAAACTCCATCGGATTTTTATTGAAATGCAGGTTAGTTAATTTTATATTTTATCGTTATTTAATAATAATGTTTTATTGTCCTTTTTTGTAGAAAATCATGCAAGTTATGCTGCGTTTACATTATGTTCCCGTTTGTCCGAAACGTATCGCGCCGTGTGATTGTTGCAATGTTTGACCTTTAATCTAAGGTTTGCTAGGTTGTGTTAAGTTTCCTCACGGTTTATCAAGGTATCCGTGACGTGCCGACGAAGCAAAAACGTTTTCATCCACGGTCTGCCACGGCTGTATCAATGTTGCTTCAATGTACGATGCGTTCTGTTAAGTTCCCGCACTTTGTTTGCGTTTGTCATGCAGGTATGATACGTTGTACACGTTTGTCAATCATTTGTCACGTTCTGTCAAGGTACCGTGCGGATCAAACATGGACATCCGAGAGGTTTCGGGCACGATTGTGCTCCCGGTATAAAAGCAAACTCTCAAGAAACAGTATTTATTATAACAAAATAATTCCAGTGACATGGATGTGAACGACGAGGATGATTTTGTGTTTGCCTGCTTATTTGCAGCATTAAAAAAATATTTTATATTTTCCTTATATTATTTTTATTATCATCATTATTATGCAAACTTGTTACTTTTATTTGTATAATGATACGTATTTATTTTGTTAATGTAATAGAAACAATGTTTATTCAAGTAATAATATTAAGAAATAATGAAATATCTTCAATAAGTTATTCCTAGATCTAGAATAAGATTATAATGAAGGTTGAAAATAACAACTATAATGACCCAGAAGTGAAATAAATGTTAATTTTCAGTTGCAGTGAATTCATCTGCCGCTTGCCCTGACTTGATGGCTGCTTTCTTCAGTTTTACACGTCTGGTGCATGCTCTCATACCACGTCTTCAATTCACTAAGGCTGCGTTTTTATCTTTGTGGCCTGCTCCACCCAGAACCTGTCTTTGGCCGCGGCGTCTTTGTAACCTGTCAGCGTCTTTGAGTAGATATTTGGATTTTGGTGGAGGAAGTCAATTATGAGTTCTTTTTCTTCTTCAGTAAAATTTGTTATGACCTTAGGGGTTGTTCTCTTCCTAGCACATGCACCTCCTTTTGCTTCTTCTTTCTCATGTATAAGGGGTGGATCAACAGGAGCAGTGGGTTTCTTGATCGTGCGGTGGTAGGCATGGACTTTCAGGTTGCTCATCAACTTGAGCGTCGTTTGCAGCGTGGGGAGCCTTTGTTCGGCGCTTTCTTGGTGGTATTATACTAATCGAGTGTTCAGACTGAAATGAAAGTTTCCTGAATAGCACGGCTTTTATTTACTCATCTTCAGACCGCGCGAATCGTGTCAGACCGTACAACAACTCAAATGGCCGTAACGCATCTGGCTGCAAAACGCAACACACCGTAACGGGTCGGAATAAACACGTAGCAAAACGGCTGTCAATTATCCTATCTAACCGTGGTAATCTTGACAAAACGTAACAAAACTTGATAGAAACTTCACATGTCGGAGAATGAATAGGATTCCCGTCAGAGTACGGAGCCTTTTCGGGTTCTGTTACGGCCTGCTACTTACTGTCAAGTTTTGTTGCGTTTAAAAAGTTCTTTCACGTTTCTCATTTCCGCCGTGGCTGCCGTGGCAATTTTTTTGACAGTTTAAAATTTTGGCACGGCAACCCCGTTGTGTCGCGTTTGGCTATCCCGTTCCCCTACGTTGCCTCACGTTCATCCCGTTTCTTCCACTGTGGCCCGAAACGTGATTGCCGTGGTCGCCGGGAACATAGCGTAAACGCAGCATAAGAGAAAATACAGTTGATCTTTCAAATGATCAACTATTGGAACGGTATAGATTTGATAGAAATTATTTGATGTTTCTCGAATAATTACTGGGCCCAAGCATACAGCCAGCAACTCACCGACATAATAGTGTCTCTGCTATGGAAAAAATCCTTGTGACCTTAAGATTCTTGGACACTGGTGGCATACAATGTTCCACAGTCCACCGTTTCTAAAGTAATTAATGAGGTTACACAACAACTTTCATCTCATTGTTTGTAACCATACTTATTTAATTACACACTACCCTTCAAAAGCTAGATGTTCAGGTAGAACAATTTCATGGAATTGCCCGATTTCAAGGGGTGGTGGGATTAATTGAAGGAACTCGTGTGCAAATAAAGGCGCCATCAGAAGATGAAGCATTGAATGTGAACCGAAAAGGTTTTCACAGTATTAATGAACAAATTGCCATTGATGCTTTTGATAAAATCACAAATATTGTTGCACGATGGCCTGGAAGTGTGCACGACAGCAGAATTCTCAATAACAGTGGTCTACGCCAGATGTTTGCAGATGGGCATATTTCCTTTAGAGGCAGATATCACATTCGGGGCGACAGTGGGTATGCATGTTCAGAATGGCTTCTTACACCATATCTGAATCCACAGTCAGGTAGTCAACAGTGCCTACAACAGGCATCCATTTATAAAAAAAATATTTTTTAATAAAAACAAAATGTTTGTCTAAAAATTTAACTTGTAATAACAATTTATAGCATATATGACAAACTTATTATAACAATACAATTTAAGTGTTCATACAATTTATTAACATAACAATAATTTATAACACATCTGCATGAATAATTTCATATAGAGCAATAAAAAGTAGATTAATTTTCTTAGGAATGTGTAGAGTGAAATGTTAATAATATTAAATCATATCAATAGGTTGTAATGGTAAAGTATCTTGATGAAAAACATGTATAGTACCTACCAATAATCGAGTATACTGTTTACAAAACATTTTCTTGCATGTAATAACCATGTTAAACAGATTTATAGTAACTTGCTTCTTTACTTGTGTACATATGGTTTATATGAAATTCTAGACATACATGAGTAAAGTTATTGAAAGTCACATTTTGATACAAGCAGGCAGTTGAAGAGTATCTGGAGAGAACAGATTGGATACTTGTAAAATTTCGTTCCTAATTCGCAGTTATTTTAATAGTATACATCTTCATTCTTTCCTGTAAATGAAATTTTGATATCACCCCACGGAATATAAGTGTGTAATAATTAATTAATTATTAACTAATTATAAATTCATCTACCCTGTTTTTATCTCATTTCACTTATCATTTGGTTTTAGCACGGTATCCTCCGCATCTGTATATTTATTTGTATTTCTCATGTCCCTTAGGAAAGCGGGTATGGTATTATTACAATACTGATTGACCGCCCCTCATGCTGTAGGTCCTCGATACTTATTTGTATACATAAATTATCTATACATAAATAAATTATGTATTGCTTAAAGGTATATTTTATTTATAGTTCATTATAATATCAGTATAATTAAAAAAAAAAGTATTATAAATTACTTATTGTTATTTCATATAATTAGATGGTATGTGACCCCAACAAAAAAGTGCGGAGCTTAACTGCTAAATGGCAAGGAAGCACACATGACGCTATAATATGGAGAGAGTGTCATCTTCGTTACCAGTTTGAACAAGGTATCTTGCAGCTACACACTGTGGAGGTAAGAAAAAACAGCTTACACATAATTTTAATACAATGAACATTTTATACTCAACAATCAAACTTTCCGTTTGTACTGCAAAAATACCAACAAGACCAAGGTGATTTACGATGAAACTTGAATGAGATACTTTTCTTATTACGTTAAAATTGATAAGTCTTTAATGCAGTCGATACATTAAAATTATATGTGTTGAACACTACTTTTGTCAATAAGTATGACAATGAAAGAACTATCAGATCAAAAACTACTTGACACCGCGACGAGAAACAAGAAAAGATAAAACAAAACCGAATGAATACAAGACAACAGATATCAAGAAGAAACCAAAATTGGGAAGCCAACCAATAACAGAGGACGAACTGTTCAACCAGCTAATACGAACGTGAAAGACCAGCAATGACCAAATATGGAAAATCCAAGGAAACAGCGATGAGTAATACTTGATGACCAGAAACCTTCAGGCAGCAAAGTCCACAAAATGAAAATGCATGAAGTTGTTTCAGATAGTGACATAGAAGAATATAATCCAGCCAACGACTATTGTGTATGCAACAAGTTCTCTCTACCAGGAATGCGCCACTGCGATGGAGCAGTGTTTGTGCGGTGGACACAGTGCACTGCTTGTGGACATTGGCTCCACCTCAGTTTCTTTTTAGAAATCAAGAGTGGTAAGAAGGCTCTAAGATTTCTTCTGCCCACATTGTGTTGACCGTGATAGTTGAATTCCGAGGTGGATTGACCATATCATATCTTTTTTGTGACTTTGTAAACATTCCATCAACTAGATTTGTGTTGAATAATGTTATCAGTTTCACTAATATAATATATATATATTATACATAAAATCGATTGAAAGTTAATTTCGTTTTAAAACTACAATACAAATTCAGTAACAATACATGTTAATGAGATACCTCAAATAAAACAAACGTGTTCAATTACATAATCTAACTAATTGTACTATGTCTTGCAACTAGAGACTATTAAAAAAAAAGATTTTTTATTGGGTAACTTTATTTTACGAAATACTTTGCGAAATTTCCGTTGAATTTTTAGTATTAATGTTACTTTAATGCTGAATATATTGAATTTAAGTGTGCGATGTTAAGAACACCGGAATATTTGTATTATATGTTAATATCATTAAAATAAAAGTTGTTTTAACATGTATTTAAAAAAACACACACACATTTGTTTTTACATAATTGATGAACAAACTTAACATGATATATTTCAATACGTTATTTAACTGCTGAAGCTATGTTATCCCATGCTTCTGTAAATATATGGGAAAACACAGCCTGTGAGCATAACCATATATATAATCAAACAAATATACTTGCATTAATTTTCACTTTTTTTAAATAAGAATTTCTTTAAACCTGAACTTTTTTATTATAGAATATATGCATCAAAACGGCCCAATGAGTTTTCGGAGCTTAACGACCCATTCTACTTGTCTACAAACACCCAGACCAATGATATAAGGGCCAATGGCACTTGTCGTTGATTTCTCTGCATGAGGATGGGTGTTAACAAAAAGCCAAAAATAATGAAGCGAATGTTCACTTGTACAGGAATAGGTAGGAAACTTACCAGCCACTCAGCCAGGAAGCCCATGGTGCAGAAGCTGTGGGATTCAGGATGCTGCTCCACTGATATTATGCAGATCAATGTTCACAAAAACGAACATAGCATTATAAACTACAACAACATCTTTCTCCAAACACTCACATTTCATCAAACAAGTCTGAAAACACCACGCAAAAAGAAATCATCTCCATTTCGACACCTTCTCACTCGCAACTAGCAGCGTTTCTGAATCCCGCACTAAATCGGCTTCATCAGGAAGTTTCAGCAACTGTAAATCCAGAAACAGTCGGTTTCTCCTACCACTTGGACTTGGCACGTTGAAGGCTGTTTTTCGGGGTAACCGTGAGCATTTCAAACCTAAACGTTTACTACGGAGATGCAAAAGTTGAAAAATGATTCAATGATATAACACGTTCGCTTTCAAAATAGCCGTTAGTATAAAAGTACATGTCGAATGTGTTATCATAAAAATAGTGTACATGTATTTTTAATGCAGAAATGGTAATTTTAAGTATCGATTTCTCACTTCAATTTGTTTTATCTTGTTAAATTATGTGCGTTTAAATGATATTGTTTGTTGTTTACTTGCAAACTATTTTGTATGTGTAAAAAGGCAAAGCAAAAATCGCCCCAGTAGCGGATGTAATCAGGCTGCTTCTTTATTTGCATATTTTACTACCGTACATCAATACAATTTAGCGGTGGTTTGTTATCTTGTTTATATTTTCTTATTTGCTTTAAATTCGGCATAATAATTATAATACACGGTTGGTGAATTTTGATATCGGACTCGTTTGATATGGCGTGTGAAAAGGCTCGGCAAGCCTCGCTATTTCCTACGCCATATCAGCATCGTCTTATATCACATGATATTAAAAGTCACCAACCATATATTCTCTTTATACATAAATTGTCCACAATAATGTATTATACGTATTGTAAATCAAAATAGAATATTTACAAGTATTGCTACAAAACTGTGTTGCATGTAAAATTCACAAATGCAGTTTTCATTTCTTTCTATTTTCAGAAAACAACATGTTATCACTGGCTGAAGGACCTGAAAATGAGTCAACAAATGAATGGACAGAGAACTCGGTTGTCAAGACTCAAACAGAGTCACCCAGCTGTTCTAAAGAAGAAAACAGAAAACGAAAGGCAGAAGCAACGAATAGCAAGTATTAGTTGTTTCTATATATTATAGTACATTGGCATTTCTTTCTTTCACAAACCAAGTTTGCCTATCGATCGGTTTCATGCTGTTTTAAATGAAATGAGATGTTCCTGAACTCAGCATAAAGGTGAATCCATGTTTAATAATAGCAACATACTACTCGATATTAATCTTTTGATTATGTATCTTATCAATCTGTTATAGAGTATTTAGAGCAATTAGCCAGGACCAACAATACCTCAGGCAGGGCATAGAATTAGACCATTTTGTTTCCTAGCAAATACGAGTTAAAGTGTCGGCATCGGCTTTAACCAGCGCTAACTTGTCTTTGCTGCGTCTCACTTTAAATAGGTTTGTTGTTTTAACCAGACGATTAGAAACCGTTAAAAACTTAATTTAAGCGTTAAGAGTTTCAAAAAATGTTTACAACAACCGGACGTGACGTCAAAATCTGAATTATTTGGTGCATAACACTTGGTATGTATGTGAATCGCGTAGAACGTACCAACATATAAAACCTTAACGCAACACATTTTCTTAAAGTGATATTAGACGCATTTTTCACTGTTGAATTGAGCTGAAAAGAATTCACAGGTCAAAAGAGTTAGTTAAAATGTGGTAACTGACCAATTATCTGCAACTCATCTTGTTACCAGTTGTTTATAAAACATATATATTATATTCGATATTTTATATGACTAACCCAGTCCTCTAAGCTTTCTGTTTATTAAGAGCGGAGTTAGTGTTCGAGTGTCGTATGACAGATATCGTTAGATCGTTCGTTGGTTAAGCTGCAATCATTTCTGTTACAGTGTCCTCAGCGCTGGCGTAACTATTGCTTGGGTCCAGTTTAACAGAACGTTATACAACGTCGGGGTAAAATGGAGATAGTCCGGCTTCCTTAAAGCCACTGACGGCAACATGAACGGTTGTACTGCGGTCCCAAGCCTTGCGAAACACAGAGGCAAATGTGCGCTTTGTTACGACATCACCAATATTTTCAAGCTGCCATTCACGAACAGACTTTTTCCAATTGCGCTTCAGTGACCCAAACAAACGCAAATCCAACGGCTGAATTACATTGGATGCATGTTCAAGTAGACAATACAGTTATATTCCGTTAGATCTGCAGATGTCAGACGCTTGCATGGTGACATGTGTCTTGTGACTGTCAAGGAGGAGCACTGGCTTCTTTACTTGCCTTTCATTAATCGAGGGTACAAATACGTCCTTCAGCCACGTCGCAAAAACCTCGGAGTCAATCCAGCCATTTTCAGATCTTCCAAATGCTGCATCTTCGAAAACTTCGAGGGGGTTGTACGTGAATCTTTGACCAGGAAAAGTAATCATTGGTGGTATATAGTGTGATGTTGCGCTTACAGCTGCCATGACGGTAACCTGTGACTTGTCGCTGTTTCTAAAATGGTAGACTTCCGATGCTCCCCGACAACCAATTACTTGGTTTACCTTGGTACATAGAGCAAACCCGCTCTATTCATCATTGAAAACGTTCTTTGAATTTTCTAAGAGTAGCCGGAGTTTACCAAAAAAATTAAAACCTCTACAACTTATAGAATTTTGTATCGGTCATTTTGTGTTGATAAGTGAAAACAAAGCAGTTCAAATTTCTCGGCAAACCATCATAGGAAAGTTAAAATTTAAGATTATTAAACAATGTTTACATTTTAAATGAGTTAAAAGCAACTAATATGTAAATAACGTAACATAAATATCCATCCCTCGTAAGTTTAACCCCGCAATTTAAAAATGTGGTTACAAAATTTATCAAAATATATGTTGACAATACTTATTATCTTTCAATTTATTAGTATGTCAAAACCTTTACTTCCCTATAATATAAAATACGAAACTGTATAGTGACGAAACCTCCGCATTCACATTTTTTTTTCGTCAAAACAAATACGGCGAAGGTATCATTTTTTTTTTTACATGTTGGAAAAATTTTAATGAACGTTTACAATGTTAATAGGAACATAACGATTAAAAAGCACATCATTTTTGAAGTAAAATGATCATAATTTTATAAAACTGTATTGATTTAGAAATTGGTAACAATTCTTAGAGTATGCACAAACAAAATTGGGTCTTTGTGTCGTATGAACAAATCTGCACTAAAACTATATTTAGATTCACATTGTACATGCATGATATACATGGTTGCGAATTCAGCTGTACAACCTTTTTCGATTTCAGATTTAAATATCTGGCTTATTTCGCATTTTTCGACACATGTTCTTGACTTTAATTTTAAATATATACTGAAATATATGTATACTAAAATTTTACACATTTTATATACACTCATAAATATTTGACAACATCGTTCATATTCTTTAATGATATTTTTTACACAATAAAAACCGGCACAAGGACAAAAGCAAAAATTGTCCATCATGATTAACCTTATAAAGGAAAATTGGTATTGGAAAGTGATCTATAGTTCATGTTTCTTATCTGAAACGAACATATAATATATTAAAATACTGTGCAACCTCTACAAATAAATATTTTGTTCAAGCAAATGATATACAGAATAACTTTATATAGAAGAATGATAGTTTGTTTACAGCACAAGTTTCGATGCGGGTTGTGTGAGGTTTTGTATTCCCTGTCCAGAGGCCCTACCTTGCTCATCTCAATGCACAACATAGTTGCATTAGCTTTAAGTTCAATTGCCAAACTGTGTCGAAAGATTTTAGATGAAATGATAATCCTCACCAATGTCGGGCCACGAAAGACGATTACTATCAGTTGAATCAGCTAAATGCAAAAAAGGAGCAGAGGCGGAAATGATTTAAAAGAGTTTATGGCACGTGCAGACAAAGAATTGCGCATAGATGTAGAGAAACAACAACTAAAGGACAAGACGAATAAGCTAAATCATTTTTTTGATGGACTAAGAAGTGAGTGATGACGACGAAGACAAAAATGATACAAGTAATTTCGAAGAGTTCCAAAAATTAAATTTGGAGAGTGAAGTAATTCTGTACGCATTAGACGACCTAGAAAAAGAACAAATGGAGAAAGAAAAACAGGTGAAGGATAAGAAAAATATGATGAAAACAGGAAAACAGTCGATAACAAGAAAGCAGATGAAAACAGGAAAACGGATGTTAACAAGAAAGCAGATGAAAACAGGAAAACGGATGATAACAAGAAAGCAGATGATAACAGGAAAACGGATGTTAACAAGAAAGCAGATGAACACGAGAAAACGGATGAAAACAGATGGATTTAATGAAGAAATAAAACAAAATGAGGCATCAAAAAGTAAATAAGGACGAAGAGAGGAAAAGGAAGAAGAAATGAAAGAAGAGCAGAAGAAGAGGAAGGAAGAATAAGTAAAGAAGGAAGAAGAGAAGTTTAAAAAGAAAAATGACGAGATTATGAAGGAAGAAGAACGGAAAAGAAAGAAAAGAAGAAAATCTATGAAAGGAGAAGAACAGAAGAAGAAAGATTAAATAAAGTAAAAGAGGAGCTAAAAAATAAAAATGATAAGAAGATGATGGAAGATGTGCAGGGCAAAAATCCAGAAACTCGATAAGATGAGGAGGACCTTAATTGCTGCAAGGAGCGAGTCAAAGGCCTTCGAAGATGGAGGGTACCTATATAAGGTACAGACATTTACGCGAAAATATAAACTATAGACGGTGCAATAATATATTTATTGAAAAGTGGCGACACTGTTTTGTGTAAGTATTGTGTTGTCATAAAAAATTAATATGTATAAATAACTGTTTAAAGTTTTAATATTAATGTAACATATTGTTCGCATGACATTGTACTGTTTTATCTGTTGTACATGTCATTAAATTATTTGCCATAATAACATTTTATGTGCGATGTGTTCTATCATATCATTATCAATGTTTTGTCACAAGCTCATTTTGTTCATGTAAACATTATGTTGACACATTTTTATTGTTACATTTATTCAAAATAAAATTGTATGTCGTAGTAATTTATGTATTCAAAAATAGTAGACTTACCTTGTAATTGTTGTGTTGTCCACAAGAATTGGGACAATTCTTAAAAGGTGAGGGTACTGCTAGGCCGTTAACCCACCCAGTTGTTATTGTATTGCGTAATTTAAATAAGGCTCGTTTCCGATTAAATATCATAATCACGGTTATAATTTAAATTAAACATTAAAGATAAATATCTTATTAATTGATTTAATGTCATACCCATGGTTAAACTTGTGTATTTGTCAACGATTTAACTTAATATTGTTAACGTTTGAATCGCATTTATTCATTGAATCCGCTATTTCGTATTACATTCATTGTAGCTATTTTTATAATAACGGTCGTCACATGTCATGGACGTCACGCCCGGTTCAGTATAAATAGCGGGGTCAAACATCAACAACTTTCAGTTTCGAATATAGCTTAAACGGATAAAGATCAAGAATTGAATAGATACTAAAAATACTTCATATTAATATAAATATTTAAGAAGGGTTGCAAAGTCGTGAGATGCAGGTATGAATATCGGTGTTGATTATATTGTGGATTATTAATTGTATGTGATATTTTGTTTTACTATTTGCCATAACGAAAAGTAAAAGTATAGAAACTTTTATGAACCCTTGTTTTCTTTGTTATACGGCATAACCAAAGTAATGTATTTGAAGTGGACTCCTGAATTCAAAATCAGGATAAGCAAAGACGGCTGAGCGTTCGATGTGCGCGTGAAAATTCAGGAGGCACTTTTCCATACACTGAGAGACCGCAATCTATTGAATAACTGAATTTGATTCAAATTTGAGTGATGCTGATGATATCAAACAATGATAATGCTATTGATTATTATGACCTTTATGATCATGGTTACGGTGATACTCATCATATCATTACCGTGATGTAGATGAATAAATGATGCGATACTATTAATTCCCATGATATACTTCAGCTCCTCGAGGATGAAATACGCCAGAAGTTAGCCTCTATTTAGGCCCGAAAAACGCACCAGGCGCGCGGTACAGAGAGTGGTTTCCCCAGAGCAGCGGACGGAGAACTTAAAGAGACTTCACGAAAGGTAGGCCGTGCTAATATTGCTTTTCTATGCAATGCTTTATTTGAAGTATTCATCGCGATCGCATAGTAAATAAGTAGAGATTTATTCTGTCTTATCATAAGACTGATTTCTGCGTGCTAATAACGTTTTGCAGTAGATTCATGAAGAAAGCAAACGCTTAATTACACTTTATTAACACTTCATTGCCATGTGCTCTGTCTTTCCGATGTCTCTCCGCTCGCAGCCGGGGCGCGCAGAGCCCAACCGACGGCAAGAGGCTCTCCATTGTCAACAAAATGTACCGACTAACGCCTGCCATTGTCCTTATACCAAAAACTCGCTCACCTAAGTTGTAAAGCAAAGAAACCACTATATGTCTAATACAAAATCTTAAATTGTATCCAATATAAATTAAATTTAGAATTTAAATGTGTTTGTTTATTTAATAATAACAACGTATTGACTAGTTTTTCTTTAGGAATAAAAATAACTTTTTGTCAATTTTGAATCTACGTGTTTGTTGTTTATGCGTAACACGAGTATCTGCCAATCGGATGTTGCGTCTTAGAAATTGTAAGTTGAGAAACAATCATTGGGAAAAACCGTACGGACAGATAAGAGTTCCGTTTCAATCGTTCACAATGAAAGAAAAACACAGGGCATTCGGATAAACGTGATTATGTATCACGTACAAGAATATCAATTGCACACATAAACATGACACATAAAAACGTAAAACGTTAATGAATAACGAATAAACATTAAGATTGNTAGATGCAACTGCTGACCAAGTTTGGTGAAGATCGGATGAATACAATTTGAAATAGAGTCCGGACAAAGTGGCCCCTTTGAAAATGCACTTATTGACCCTATGACCTAGTTTTTGACCCGGCATGACCCATATTCGAACTTGGCCTATATATCAACTAGATGCAACTGCTGACCAAGTTTGGTGAAGATCGGATGAATACAATTTGAAATAGAGTCCGGACAAAGTGGCCCCTTTGAAAATGCACTTATTGACCCTATGACCTAGTTTTTGACCCGGCATGACCCATATTCGAACTTGGCCTAGATATCAACTAGATGCAACTACTGACCAAGTTTGGTGAAGATCGGATGAATACAATTTGAATTAGAGTCCGGACAAAGTGATGCCTTCCGCCCGCCCGCCAAGGGGTTTCACATAATACGTCCCGTATTTTATACGGGCGTATAAAAACCGTGGTAAACGCTTAATTGAAATGTGCTTATGTATGTTATTTTTTGTTAGTATTTCGCTAGAGTAATTTCGGGTATTATCTAGTAGATCTATAATTAAATAACCGTTTTATAAGGAACATCATTTTATATTATATTCTACCTTAAGATTTATAATTTAAAAAACATGAACCAGAAATAGCTACTGCAAAAGACATACACATCGGTTAGAGAGAAATAATAAGTTATGATGTAATACAATCCCACGCTCGGTGTGAACTCTGATGACGTCATAATTTCTAAACATAACGCACTTCAAAGGCACATCTTGAACGTACCAACAAATCAAAATATAATCCATCCTGAAGAAGTTCAGAATTAAAGGAATGTATGTATGCAACACTAGAATAACATTTCACAAAAGTTGTACATAAGGATACACGATAGTAGAGTTTTATTCAATTGCACATCATCTTCAATTGTATAACAGAAGTATTTTTCATGTAAACAAGACATGTACACTGTTGGGCGATCCCCGTTATTCTGTGCAGATTCATTCATACGACACATAGACACAATTTTGGTTGTGTGACAAATAGCGGGCTGGGCCCGTATTTACCAACGTTTCTTGTGTCGTATGAACGAATCTGCATTAAAACTAAATTTAGATTCACATTGTACATGCATGATAGATATGCTGGTGAATTCGGCTGGAAGCCTTTTTCGATTTCAGAATTAAATATCTGGCTTATTTCGCATTTTTTGACACATGTTCTTCTTAACTTTTATTTCAATTTATATTGAAATATATGTATAAGTTTTTTTTACACATTTTATATAAATTCATAAATATTTGACAAAAACGTACAGTCTCGCGGATCAAGATTTTGGTATTAATTGTCGGATCGTTCGCACTTTTGTGTTTGAAAAGTCTTTTTGCTTAGCTCAATGCAATATTGATAACAACAAGTGAGTGTCTGCAATATTATTACACTGATGTGTGAAATAATTGTAATAGTTTCAGACAAAAAACCCTGGGTAGAACCAGTACTAATTATGAATGCATATTTAATGAATATAACTATAAATCAAGTAATTTTCATGGTCAGGGTTATTAGAACCAGTAGTACCAGTACTTACAAAGTATACAAATTAATTTAACATTATATTTACAACATAATAAAGTCACGTTCCTGGGTAGAACCAGTACTTGACACAGACAAACATGTTACAGTTAAGCATTAGGCGATTAGCGGTTGCAATATTGCAAATTGCCGTTCTGAAACAGACTAATTCATAACAAAACTCTTGAAAAGCAAAAAGGGAATTACCGAAAGAAAAGTACATTTACACACATTTCAACAGTGTTGAAATAACATTATTCATAAAAGATTACAAACAAGCATAACACGTTTGTAATAATGCGCATAACAATTTTGACATGAATACCGATCCATAGTAAAGACATACATGTTATTGTAAAAGTTAAATTCTATTCATCTTTTTTACAGCATTGCATGGTCCATTACAAACATCCACTGTCATCATATTAACATGTTCTGATAAAGGGATAGCAGTGTATATTACTTGCTAAAGACTTTTCTGTGTGCTTACATACTCTTGATTGGCACTGCTCATATTGCTATAAAAAAACATTCTGAAACTGATCAACTAAACTAACAGGTTCCGCCAGTTTAACCCACTTTCAGACTTTTTTGATAAGTTTAACTCCTCACAATTTTGAAAGAAGTTTAACTCATCACACTTTTTAGAGAAGTTTAATTCATCACACTTTTTTAGAGAAGTTTAACTCATCACACTTTTTAGAGAAGTTTAACGTATGTCTTGCCGTTTGTATTTTCATTATTTAATTTAATTGAAAAATCTCTGAACTAATTGTTGCCTTACAATGTTCCCTACATGGTTTGCATTTATTTTAACATTTTCATCAACAACATGTTCATCATTACAATCAGCCAAATAATCGTCTTCAATGATATCTCCATGTGCGATCCCAAAATTGTGCATTACTACACACGCAGTGATATATGTAACTGATGTCGCCAAATCGGTTCTAATCCCGTAATACAGTATCGCAAATCTTTTTTTAATTATTCCAAAAGTCTGCTCCACAAGCACTCTTGTTTAGCCCAGAGCAAGCAAGACTAAACTTCTCTTGATTGTGTGCTTCGGGGGTTCGGAAAGGAGTCATCAGGTAGGTAGTACATGGATACCCCAAGTCTCCAAGAATAAAGCCATTATGAGCTCCTGTTCAGAAATGAAACATTCTGATGTTTATAAAATTAGTCGATGTCAATTTTGATGTCAAAGGTAAATGTCACAAGGGTTTATCCTTTTTAACCAGGTTTTCCGAAGGAAAAAAATGGTTACTAGATTGCTGAATGTCGGCGGGCGGAACAATTCTTGTCTAGCCATAGCTATGTCGTTCATTGTGAGATTTTAAAATCATTTGGCACATTTAAAAATGGATTGAATTCGACACAAGGGTGGTAACTATGAACAATCAGTAACAATGCACATTTTGAATTGTCTCCCTTTATCATTTTTTTTTTCAAATTGAAAACCTGGTTTTGTGACAATTTTGTCCGTTGTTGCAATATATATTGAGAATGAATTTCCGGGTATGGTAATTTAAATAAGTATAGTGGTTACTCATAAGAAACGTGAATACGACTATAAATATTTAAGTCAACATGTAAAAGATCAATTTAAAAAGGTTTAACAACAGTAAAAGTGTTTTGTACTGGATAAATATTTGGCCTTGGATATTTTATATACGGGGAGGTACATATTTAACCATTATCTCTTATCATACGGCATAATTAGGACTTAATTATTTTAATTATTCATAACACATATCTTGTTTATTAAATCATATTGTATTGTTTAAAAAAAATAATATATTTAACCTTTTATTACACAAGTTGTATGTAATTTGCTTGGTCATAACTATAGACATGTGTATCTGATAGCTACCTTGTTCGAACTGGTAACGTAGATGACACTCTCCATATTCTAGCGTCATGAGTGCTTCCTGGCCATTTAGCAGTTAAGCTCCGCACGTTTTTGTACTGATCACATACCATCTAATGATAAAATAACAATAATTTATTATACNCCATTTAAGCTTTCAGATTTAAATATCTGGCTTATTTCGCATTTTTCGACACATGTTCTTCTTAACTTTTATTTTAATTTATATTGAAATATATGTATACTAATTTTCAACACATTTAAAAAAAAATCATAAATATTTGACAAAATCGTACAGTCCCGCTTTAAATATCTGGCTTATTTCGCATTTTTTGACACATGTTCTTCTTAATTTTTATTTCAATTTATATTGGCCTTGGATATTAGGCCTTTGAATGCGTATGTGCGTTCCATCAATCAGACCGATAACATTTGGAAATCCTGAATAATTAATGCGTTAGATAACTTATATTTACAAAGCAATCAGTGTGCATATTTCTTTGTGTTACCATACAAATGTATGTGAATATTGATATTCCTTTATTTGTGAAATAAATATTAATATTTGCTGTTACAATAAAGTGCTATGATTATTTGTTATTCGAGTTATTATATGTGAACATTGAATTTATTTCCCATAATCAATTATCATTACTCTACACATTTCAGAGATTTTCTTGATATGTTTTATTCAAAATAAAATTTCAGAATATGCAGTGGTTATATCATTGCGTATAATACTATTAGTAGTGCATGCCCCTTAATACCATGGTCCGCATATCCATTACTTACAATAACTCATACATTACATGTGAACATCACCAAGTATATGGAATTGAACAATTATGTCAGTTGATTTATTTAGGACAAGTAAATGAAATTTAGCTGGCATGACTGAATCATTTCTTCAGCACAACATCTATATTCCCGTTACATTGGAGTACAATTGTTATAACAATCTGCCAAAAAAAGGTCTTATAGATATGGAGCGGAAATAAAATAAGTATCGAGGACCTAAGGACTGAGGGGCGGACTAACAGCGTTGTTATAATCCCACACCNGGACATTACAAAGACAAATAAATATACAGGTGTGGAGGATACCATGCTAAAATCATAAGTGAAATGAGATTACAAGAAGGGTACAGGAATGTATAATTATTTAATAATAACACTGTTATACTCCATGGAGTGATATCACAATGGCATTTACAGTAAGGTTGTAGATATATTACAATAACTGCGAATTAAGAACGAAATTAAACAAAGATCCAATTTGGACTAAATTCGGGTGACATCACCCTTATGTATATATATTCTCTATCCCCTGTGAACTTGCCCTAGGCATAATTGCAGAATGTAGCAAGCTATACATAAAACAAATACAGTGAGAAAAGTAACTGAATTTAAAAAAAAGTGTGTTAATCATTTGATTCTTAATCTAAACATGAAATCATGTTTCATTGATTTGAAATCATTGATAGTCCTAACTGAATATATTGTTCGTGATACATGTACTACGACGACAATGCCCTACCGACGATAATGCCCCCCCCCCCCCAAAATGTATGCAACTGAATGATTTCCCTTTGATAATTTTTCAGTCAAGGTCATTGAGAAAAACACGAATCACTCACCGGCAATGGACTGGAATTTGGATTTAATTGTTGTACACTCTTGTCGATCAGGGAACTGAACAAATCGACGAGCTTGTAGAGCGATTGCTCTGCCAACTCGTCGGCAGCATCGTGAAACGGACGATTGGCTTATATTCAGGGTATCGCCCAATACCAACTGGAAGGATCCAGTGGCCATAGCTCTCAGGAAAACACACAGCTGCTGGATTGGCAGGAGAGGGGAATTTCTGCGCGTTACAAAATCCAGCGATTGAACAACTAAATTCAGCAAGGCAAGTATAGTTGCAGGAAAAAAAACGATATCGTTTATATAACTCCATCTCGGAGAACCCTTCTAAAGGGTTTTCGCGATCGAATAATCTTCTTCTTGGTACGTTTTCTACCTTTTGAAACAAGATCGCACGGTAACGAAATGCTCTAGCGGCCATATTAGAATCTGTAATAATAACTCTAACTTTGCTCCGAAGCATTCTTAGAATTCTAAAGAAAAAATCTTTTTTCTTAAGAATTTTCTTTAGCAAAATGAGTTCGTGAATTAGACTTAAGAATTTTTTCTTGGACTAAATAATCTTCTTCATTTTCAAGTCTAAGAATTGCTAAAGACTTGTTGGTGAATACGGGCCCGGAAGCAAATTGGCGTACAACAGACCTTATCGTTCGATTGTATTATTTATCAACGAATGATTTGGTATGTCTTTTGTGCATTCTGGAAATCCACCATTGTGACATCAAAAATCCGAGTCATTGACAACACAAAGACATCGATGTAACTTCATTTCCTTGTAAGTATTTTCTTTATTTACATATTATTTGATAGTTTTTGTCAATTTTATTACAGAATGCATAGAAGAAATTTTCGTGAACGCTCAGATGCATTGGATACATTGTCGAATATGGAATTGCTTGAACGGTATAGATTTGACAGGAATGGTATTTTGTTTTTAAATGAAAAGCTAGTGCATGTAATTTAACAAGAAGAAACAAAAGCATAAGCAGCATTGAAAACATACTAGTATCTCTTCGTAACTTTGCAACATCAAACATTCAATTAAACGTTGGAGACCTACATCATGTAAGTCAGCCTACTGTGTCTCGAGCCGTAAACTATAATCTAAAATATATGCATTAAAAAAAAACCCAAATGACATTGCATAACAATTTATCACTCAATAATCCTTACTGGATCGATTTTTGCCAGGAAAATACCAACAACTTCTTGCCCAGTAATGGGGGAATCAAAAGAGGCTTGATTTTTTTTTAACAAAAGCACGCGTCTACAAGTTTCTATTACGTCAGCGACACATGTTATGACGTCATGGAAAAAATGTTCGTCACAGACCCTCCATCCGGAATTACCCTCCCCCGCTCTACCGCTCTAGTTTCCAATTTTAAATGCACGTCTCACACTTATGAACGGTTAAACTGAAGTGGTTGTTCGCGGGTGATGACGCGCTTTTGCACACGGTCCAATTTCATTGGTTTATTTTACTATTTCGGTTTACACAGCATGTCATGAGAATGTGTAATGAGATTTTTTTTCATATTTGGTAATCGTACTGTCAACACAATCCATTTCTTATGCATTTATATTTATCAAATAGTAATATTATTGAAAAAACATCGCGTTAATTTTAAGTTATAAACGAATTAAAATTTATAAAAAAAAACTGTCCCAAATTAAGTATACGGAGCATTACATGTAACGTTAATGGGTGTATTCAGTTTATTCATAACTAAGCCGTATTGCAATATCGTTTTATCGGAAAGAAGTTTTATGGCGACAAATCAAAGCAAATATCATTAAATGGACTTCATTGCTGTTAAGAGTTCCGTCTTTCAGTTAGGAAAACGAGATATGCGTCTTTATATTTATTTGTTGACGATTCTTGAAAACAAATATAATACATATATAATATTAACAGTCAATCGTACAAAATATTAAACATCTTACGCGCTAACGTAATAATAAAACATACAGAAATACATATACAATATAAAACAATATAAATACCAACAATACAATTTCCACATATATCATTCCATACTTGCTAAGGCGCTCATAAAAACAATTTCACACTTAACTTATATTTTCCTAACTCGACAATAACAATAAATGACGTCAGCGTCAAAGTATTTGGCACCAACGTAATAATTTACTTTTGTATATATATATATATTATAATGTCGTTAACACTCCCCGCCATGAAATCACACGGATTTCATTATAACCAATGCATAGAATTATGAAAAATATAAATAGGAAAATTAGTATACACTTTCACGCAAAGTATTTTAAGACAACACTTAAAGATAAAACACACTATAAATGAAACTGCTTCAAGAATGTCAAAACAACAAAGACAACAAGTAACATATAATAACTTGATTAGTCTTATATTCAGATTGTACTAAGTATGGTTCAGATATGTTTGACAATTCAATACTTATCGTTTACTATGGCAACACCTTTTATTTGTTTATGCTCTTTACCATTGAACATCAAAATATTGTTTTCAATTACAGTTAGAATCATATCTTCTATCGCTTTTGATGGTATTGTCGTATGTGTTATTGTACTTAGGGCCTCTATATATTAGCTTCTGAGCCTTTTTGTTTCGGAATTGACGGGTAGAGCTTTACTACATCGAAACATAATAGAAGTGTCCCTTGAAGTAGTGCATCCGGTATTTCTTGTAGCTTATTTAGAACATTTGTCGTATCCCGGATGTAACTAGGCGTACGTTCAACGAATTCAATAAGTTCATGTTCCGCTATTTCTGCCATATTTTCTGTAGTTGTTTCAATTTCGTTGACTATTGATCTATAGGGGTTGTCTTTTTTATGAATCTTTGGATTACCCTTCACTCGGGCTTCCTGTGTTTGTTTTGGATTTGCTACCTTTTTGACAATCTTAATTGATTCCCCCTTTCTATTTCCGTTAGATATCTGATATGACTCCTTATCGATCATTTTCTGTTCCATGTTCATGACATAGTCATAGGGGCACAAACATATCTATGCAATTGCGCTTCAAAATAAGATGAGCAAGCGAATTACCAGCGAGATTCAAGCTTGGGAGGGAAAGCAGCTTTATTATCAAAATAAAATTGTGAAAAAAAACGAATTACATGAACTAAAGAAAATAATTCTCTTGAAGCAAATGTAAAATTGTTTGTCATGAGCAAAATAACAACTACAAATGGCATCCTTTTAAGGAATAACAACATTAAGAGTTCTATTTGATTTGGAATCGAACTGGCCACTCTAGAATTATGCCAACATTATTGATTTCGTCAAAACTGTCTTGATACTTCAATCAAAACATGTGTGCATAAAACTACAAAATTAACTCTAGGAATGAAATATCTGAAAGTAAAAACAGTTTTAATTAATTTTACATGTACACAACACTTATCAACCTTACACTAATTTCAAAACTTGATGAACACACAACTAATCAACTTTACACTAATTGTAATTATCTAAGTACGCACAACGTATCAACTTTTCATACAGCTGTGTTGATATTATAGCATTTAGGGGGCATACATGTTTCGCAAACATTTCATAAGGAAAACTTCAAACATCTTTGATGTGGACTTTCAAGAAAAATACCGTTCAGCAAATATATCTCTGTATTGAAATCCATTGTTGTTTTCTTGNGGGTTGATTAACATTCATATCCTGATTTTGTTCCAAGGAGTCACCACAGTCAAGTCCATAATTGTGTAAGAATACAGACGCAATGATAATGCTAGAGCATCTTCCAGGGTGGCATCGCAGGCCATACGCTAAGCAAGCATAGCGACGTTTCAATACTCCAAATGCCGGCTGTACAATAACCCTGGTCCTCAGAAATGATCGGTTGTATCTAAAATAACATTAAATATTATTATAATGATTGCATGATTTGATTTTTCAAGTTGTCATATACATTTTAAAGGGGCATATCAACGGCTTGTACATTATTTTATTTTCAGAAATAACCTTTAATACCTCGCTGCAAATTTGCAGAGTGGACTGCGAATTCATTGTTACTACCTGGTTTCGTTTTTTGAATGACACGTCCATCACATATTGGCCCTTCAGTTTGTCTACAATTTTACTACCGATCTCCTTGGTTGGGTGTGCATTTACGGTGCCAGTAAATGTAACTTCAGTCTCAATGATTCTCAAGGAGATTGTCGTTGCAAAAGGCTTTCTTTCTTCTAAGAAAGCCATTACTGTGTTCACAACGTTGCAATCTCGCTCTTGCCTTGAGAAATAATATTCGTTTTGTTGCTTGCTTGTCTGGTAACCTGTTTGTGTTAAGTCTTGGATTGCTGAGTTAACAGCAGCACACATTGGCATTAAAAGAAGCCTTTGGGCCCTTTGTACTTCCGTCATGCCCTTTCCTCTTGTCATTCCCCCTGTTAACTTAAGAGTACGCATAAGTGTTGATTCTATGGTCAAATCAGTTGAGAGTCCAGCCCTGTATCGGTCACTTCGGCGTACAACATGGTGGCCGTGTACAAACTTGTCATGCATGTCGGGCGGAGTATCTTGTAGATCATCCAACTCTTGAAGATACAGATAGGCTGACTTTAGATACAGGTTGTGACCCGTCGCTACCAGATAGGGAAGTATTTCCTTCACTGTCTGTAGATGCAATTCCCAATTTCCTGTTCTCTCTGTTTTGATGAATCTTCGGAGTATGCCGATCATTTCCATATATTGTACCCACAAACATGCTGTGGGGTACTGCTTTAGTTCTTGAAGTGTTCTGTCGTATTTGCTTTTGACCTTTTCTATACCTGGGTGTGTCAGCACACATTCAGGTGATATCTGTTTTCTAAGTAGCTGATCGTATATGGCAGATATCGACATGTCACTTGGATTAGGTCAGACGTTCCTGGAAACTGTCCAATGTTAACAGATTGCATAAATCCCGACAACCAGGGTTTGACAACTTCAGTGTCCTGGCCACTTTTACTAACACATCTAGATACGCTGTTGGGTCTTGAACATTCCTGGATTTCAAATCTTTCAGTATAACACTAGAGCGCTCTTGCTTTGGCCGGTAGAAGTGTACATTGATCCGTCCTGCTGAGACTATGTCGGCATAAGTAACCTTTATTCGAGGTATGGGGACGTCTTCTGTGACACCTGCGGTAAATGCTGCAATAATGCCCATGCTATGGAAAGTGCCATACCCGTCCGAAGTACATATGTTGTGGTTTACATTATCGGCCACGAGCCGCAAGGAAGATGACGACGTCACTCCTGGAATGTGCACTTCATTTGTAGCAGAAGCACTGGCTTCAAATCTCATCACTTCTTTGTAACTTGAACAAAATCCCATTTTATTCAGTACATCAATCAGAAATCGTGAAGAAAATTGCTTGTGCAGTTGAACAGCAAGTCCTAGTTGCAGAGGCGAAAGCAACATACGCGGCCTGGCAGTTAGTATTATAGCTTGTCCTATTTACGCCTTCTTGACACCATTAGTGATTTTCGAAAAACGTGTGGACAGAAATGCGCTTAAAGAGCCAGGTAAGACATCTTTCTGTTCTTCCATGGAAGAAAGTGCAATTGGGGACGGGTATGTGCCCTTATTTACAGGCATTTATTTAAAGTAGCAATAATACTAAAAAATCAACGGAAATTTCGTCAAATATTTCGTAAAATAATTCCATTTTATAACCCCGCGACTATATCTATTTAAACGACATACGTACACTAAATATGGTACCATGTTAGTGTTCATGTTTCGTATGAATAGACAGCAGTGCGGGGTTATACAATGGAATGAATTACGTACATAAAAAATTAAAAACAAGCATATTATATATACAAACATCCATGTTACCAGAAAACATCTCGTTTTGAATTTTTGGCTTTTGCTATGAGGAACATTGATTTTGTATTGGGTAACTTTATTTTACGAAATACTTTAAGACATTTCCGTTTTTTTTTAGTATTTATGTTACTTTAATCTCACTTTGTATGAGCTTTGCTGCTGCTTGGATGATTGACGCCTTCTGTTCTGCTGTGCCCATATTCTTCGGTTGGTTGTAAAAGTCATTCAATATTGACGAGGCGGTTTCTTCAGTTCAGTAATTACCACTCGATAATGTTCCTTCAACCTTTTCTTCATGTAAACGGCACTGTACTCACGTTCTGGAATCAATTTTTCCATTTTTGCAACTTAGTCATATACACTGGTCGGCTCATTGTCATGTTCTTCCAAGAACTGCATAACAGATATAAAGGGAGCATTTTGCTCTCGATTTTCTGGTCTGCTTCTTGGAAATTTTCCTGTAGCTTCCGGGAAAGTCTGTATACTAGAAGGTCATCGTCGTGCAGTTCTTAATTTGACATTGCATGTCTGGTGATACATTGCATCTGCTGAATGCAAATCTTGTGCAAATTCCAGACTTGCCAACACCTGATTACCCCACTCATCCTTTCTACTTTCACACACTTCCCTGATTGTTGCTCAAAAATCAAACGTTCGCACAGGATACACGTCATGTCCTCTTTTGCAGCCCTTAAGTTTGGCAGCTTTGCCACAAAATAAGCAATGCTGACCAAAGTCGAAACCGCCAATCGACCGTAAACGTCTGTATTCTTCTGAAAAGCCTGCACCACGGTCTCCTAATTGCATTGATTCCCTCGGTCGACAGAAATCACGACGGCAATCTTTGTGAACACGTTGTCCAAATGTTTAAATGAAGCTCAAACGCAAAGGACCGGCGAGTGTGTTAATCGTTTCGCACCCCTTTTCTCTGAGCTGTGTGGTGGGTTGGCCATCGCCCAGCTCCTTTGTGCAGAATATACAGCAGCTCATGCTATGACCATGGAAATTAAATAAAAGAAATTAAAACACTGATACGAAGTTCCTGTTTGCATAGACTGAGGATAAATTACTCTATAAGATAAACTTTTTGGGATATTAAGAAATTTGTACATGACATCTTACTTTACTTACTAGACATCAAGTAAACTAATAGATACAATTACTAGCTGTGTTTTTTTTATAAGCACTTGGTGCGTGCTGCTTTTAAAACATCTAATATAGCACATGTAAACCTATCCATATTATGACATTTTTCATGATTTGCATCAGATTCATTATATAGATTATAGATCTATTTGAATAATTTATGAAAAAAACAAACAAAAGTACACACCAATACATTACAAACGGGCTAAAACGAACTTTAAAATGAAAAATTCGTAAATTGAATTTTGATACTAATTGTCTTCCATAGTTATTTTGTTCGAACGTAAGTCTCCCTTAGAAAAGGGGTTATTTTTTGTTATTTTTTAGCATACGTGAATCTAAATATTTTTTATACGCGATTTTAAATATCTTTTATACATGATTATCACTATAAAGAACGCAGAAATAACAAAATTGGTAAACAAATATGTACACAGATTATGACGTCATGACATGTTTTCCATAAACTTTTTAAAGAACAGACACAGACAAATCGGGGTTTTATATGGAGACATGCATTTGTTCTCTGTTAATAAATATGCCATTGTATTATTTTAGGTTTTAATAAAATATAACTCGCCTTTTAAGACCAAAAAGCGTCAAAAATTACGAGTCCCGGCATTTCGTTCTAGAATAGGTTGCAACTTCCGGTATAAACATTGTCAAAAATTAATAAGCTATGGAAGCCCAAACATACCAAACAAAATTATAGTTAAAACAGGGCGGTGTATCGCGGATATCTGGTTAACCGCACGAAGGCATTATGGCGAATTTTAATACAAGGTACACATTGCAATGATTGCATATATCTATGCTATGCATATGTTTCATTTCTTTTGCAATTTGTTTTAGGTAATTTCTTCAAGTGGCCTGGGCTATCAAACAAATTGCATATGATACACAAAAAAATATTAAGCATGATATATTAAGTATTCGAAAGTGTATATAAGCAACATTCTCAAGAACCTTTTTTTCTCTATTTGGTGAACAAAATCAGCTTCTTAGTATATGCCCCTTAAAATAAAAAAAATACGAAGGATTAAAGAACGGGTGGATGAATGAACAGTGTGATTATTAAGAAACTCTGTCAAGGGCAAATACATTATTAATATAATGGCTGTTCCGCTTATATATTGATTTCAAACATACATAAGGATTTAAATCAAAATTACTTCTTTATATTGAGATGTGTATCACAAAAGTACAGAACAGTTGTTGCTGTTGCTTCTTATGTTGAAGGTACATGTACATAGAATCATTGCAAATATTTTTTTTTTTTTTTTTAAACTGCACCAATTATGAATAAAAACAAATGGACATTAAACAATGGTTTATCTGTTTTACAAGCAATATATTATTAAAAAGATATTTGCAATTTCCCTTTTCGGTCAGTATAAAAAAAAAAACAAAAAAAAAAAACATAATGTAACTCATCCTTAGGCTCAAAAACTTGTGTAGTTACACCAAACAGTCATACACGTGTAAGCTTGATATAACAGTTGCAAAAAAGGTCATTAATTTTTTTTAATGAAGATAGAGTAACTGATTGGATATTTAACAATTAAATTTGTCGCTCATAGAACTGGATCTGCAATTCCTGTTTCATCTTCTTCAAGGCCCTTATTTCCATGTCATTACAACAACAACACAACAAATACTGTCTTTATGCAATGCTTTTAATCTCATTTCCAATTAAAGTTGTCATTTTTTATACATTGGAATTGTCAAAATGAGTTACAATCGTGTGTGTCTAGTATTTTATGACAGTTATGCGAATTTTAAACCGTATTGTGTCATGGCATACTCATTTAATAAATTGTGTTTTTTAATTATCACATGGAAAAAGAATTTGATCATAACTGTTAAAATAATACCTTTCCACTGTACTTGTAGTTGTTGGACATGATCTGACTCTGGAAAAAAATGTTGTGTACATAATATAAGATTTTTCTGGCAGCTTCTGCATATACATATATTTTAAATTGAACATCAAAATAATAAATTGAACAAAATTGCAATGTGTAATAAATACCAATTGTAAAACAATCTAATCTCATGGGTATCAAATACACAATGGAAGATGCATATCGTAAAACAAGAATAAGATGCTATGGTTTATATGACAAAATGACAATAAAACATCTCAATAATCAGAAGATATACCTTGGGGTATTCGGTACAAGAACATTTTCTCATCATATATACAAAAAATCAGAATGAGATCAATATATGAAGATAACTTAGAACTACTTAAAACATAACTGTTATAATTCTAAAAACTGTAAACCTTTGTGAAGTTACATGAAGCTGCTGCTACCTGCATTTTACTAAGTAACAACAATGAAACATATTTTAAAACAGTTTTGTCTAAGTGGATCAACTATCTGCTAGATTTGTTCTCTCCTTTGTAACGGTTGTATTTTTCTTCATCAAAGGTGTCCATATAGATATCACGATGGTGTACAACAGCACTCCTGCAAGATGGTGAACCTTTTGGAAGAGGAGGGACAGCTTTACACTGTAAATTAAAATATCTAAAGGCAGTATTACTTCTTATAAGTTTTTTTTAAAAAGAGGAAATTTACAGAACAAAAAAGAGGAAAAAGTCAAAAATATAAAGACAAAAAAGGAATATAGGAATCAGTTGACGGCCAGAGATTGGTCTTCCTGGTCTCCAGATCAAAGAACCCTCTCCCATGAGTTTGTAGCCAAGACGCTTCATTCAGAGAACAAGTCACTTCCAAGATTTTATCTCAGAGCCAAGTTCAACTTCCTGAAGCTTCCCGGGAGCCTTGACCTTCAGAACGATGCGCTTGCAGCTGCCTTGACGATCAACTTCAATCTTGTGCGTCTCATTGCTCCCGGCGAGGACCCGACCACTCCAGAAGTCCAGATGTCAGTCCTATCCGCCTTTAATGCCCTTCCCCGTGACTCCTCCCTTGATGATCTCCCTGCCCGCCTCAAGGATGTATCGCCACAACGTCTGAAGAATTAAGTATATTTTACATGTACTGTGCCAAACCATTTTCAATGTTAAGTATTGTCATAGGTAAAAATGTTTCATTTACATTATTGTTACATTATTGTTATTGTTTTCATTTACATTTGTTATTGTAGTAAACATTCAAAATTCAGGAGAATTGAAATCGATAGTTTTTTTTATTTAATTGAGGGAGGAATTAACAGATTAAATTTCATTTTGCCAGACCTTTTTCTACAGTTCCTGCATGTTATAATATCTGACCCATTCACATGTTTTCAAATTTATTAAAAAAACAACAAAATAACAATTCTAGAATAACAGCAGAAAAGTCATAAACAACACTATTCTTCAGTCTCTATCCTATCCAAAAGGATTAATTCTGAGATCATATATATTATAGTGTAATATATAATTATGTTAATATATAATTACCCTAGTATACAATACAAATTGAACAATGTAGAATGTGTTCTTATTTGTCTTTATCAAGTAGCATGTAGAGCTGCAGTGAAACTTTGAGCCTGAAAAAAAAGAAAATGAACATTCATCCTTCGCTCTTATTTTTCTGTTGAAAATTCAGAGGTCAGAAAATGGAGGGGCAGTGGGACATACACACATTGAAATTCATAACTGCCCATTGAATATCGAAGAAATGGGCACCTTTTAAATAAAAAATATTAACATTTCATTTAAGTGCCTATTGACATTCTCCACCTCATGATGACTTTGTACTGCCTTTGTTCTGCAGAAGGGGGGGGGGGGGGGGGANNGGGGGGGGGGGGGGGAGACATATTACGCTTTTATTGAAAAAAACCTTTCTAGTTTTAAAAGTAAATTTATAAGTTTTGCTTGTGGCTACCTTCTGTCTCACGAGTGCCATTCTATTGACGAAGCAAATGTTCTGGCCAACTTCTGGCTACTTAGAGCCACTAGTGGCTACTATAAGCCTTTTGTGGTTTTCAAGATTAATATTTAAGAATTGGTTGTGGCTACCTTCTGGCTAATAATTGCATTTTTTTATACAAGAATATGTTCTGGCCATCTTCGAGCCGCTAGCAGCCACTAATAGCCATAAGATTGCCACACAAGGTAGCCGCTAGCGGCTACTTTTTGGCTAGTAGTTGTGGCTACATAAAATGGTAGCGGCTTAGTAGCCGCAACATTGCCGCTACATAGCGGCAACCTTTTCATTTCTGTAAGGGAGAGCATATCAAATGATATCCTCTACTTTGTTCAGCTTCAAATTGATTGTGATTGTAAAATAAACAACATATATCTAGTATTTCCTCAGCTTATAACTTTACTAAAGGGACTTCCTCATATATTTAAACATTTTTGACCCATGTAAACTGATTCTAAATCACAAAGCCAGTAATATGAACCAAAAAGTAACTTATAATGGTAAAGATGCATTACTACAAGAGAAAAAAAGGATGTGTTCACCACAGCACCGTTCCCCAATTTGATATTTAGGCAGATAATTAACACATTTACACACGCTATATAATTTTGTAAATTAAATCCAATAAATTACAGCAAACAAAATGAATTTGTTATACTGGTCGCGTACGTAATTTGATTTTTTATAAATGTGTGAACAACTAATTATACATATATTTCAATATAAATTAAAATAAAAGTTAAGAAAAACATGTGTCGAAAAATGCGAAATAAGCCAGATATTCAAATCTGAAATCGAAAATGGCTTCCAGCCTAATTCGCCAGCATGTATATCATGTTGTCATTGATAGTCTGAATCGTCGTCTACATAATATCAGGTGATTAGGCGTAAAACAAGTATTTTGTTTCCACTAAAAAACTCGTCAAGTTCCCGACTGGAATAGACCCCGCCCGTGTGAAGCAAGGGCTTGGAGCCATAGCTGGTATGTGAAAAAAAAAATCATTTGTGTGAACATCCGTTTAGTTACCTAGTGTTCTGTTGTTTACAAACATCGAGATATATAGCCTTCAAACGCTATTGATATTTAAATAAAAGGTTTCAATTCTTTTAAATATAATAGATCTTTGCATGTTTTAATTCTATTTAACTGTATCCTCTACATTTTCAATTAATTGACATGACACAGCTTGCGAATTTTGTAATAATAAAAAATATAACACAATTAATTACCTCAATTTTAACGGCTATTTAAAATCTATTTTTAGATTGCGTATTTAATTCACTTGACTATCGAATACAACATGCTAATAATTTTCTTTCGTAACTAGAATTGTCATAGCGCAGTAAGTAAAGCGTCAGACTCACATTTTCCGATGCTCTCTGTTTGGTATGTCGGTCCCCGCTGTGTACATTTTGTTTATGCTTGTTCGTATATCTTTAAATTATAATTATATTAAATTATTGAGCAATGGTTTTAAATGCAACCTTTTTTTTTAGTTAAGTTACGCTACTTAGGGTTAGAGATTCTTGGAAAATAAGTTAACTATCGTGTATTCAACGATTGATTGCTTTTTTTTTCATAACGCATGTTGTTTCTCAGTGTTAAAATGCCGAAAAATTTAAGTATGATATAACCAAAGATATTAGATCTTTGATATAACTGGGAGATTGCGGCAGTGA
Source organism: Dreissena rostriformis (assembly GCA_007657795.1). Taxonomy (NCBI): domain Eukaryota; kingdom Metazoa; phylum Mollusca; class Bivalvia; order Myida; family Dreissenidae; genus Dreissena; species Dreissena rostriformis. The sequence continues at coordinate 59,783 of VMBQ01003545.1, read as the reverse complement.
CAGCGTATTGCTGACCAGTGTCCAAAGTAAGTCTTCACCCCCACATGTTGTAAGTTTTTGGTTTTTATTGTTATGAAATTGAATTATGATTATATTATTTTGGACCTTTTTGTAAGTCATGAGTCAGTCGGTTCGAAAATAAGTCAGTTGTAAGTGGTTTCAGTGAGACTGTATTTTCAGCGAAAGTTTTGACTGTGTTTTAATTAATCGACATGACATTAATTTCATTTAATATATAAAGAGTACTTGTATAAATAAATTAAGTATCTCTCCATTTTCTGTTTCAGCATTTTACCTCGAAAGTTCTGAATAAATAAATATTGAAACCGGAACATTGGTTACTGTTGAGTCAATACAAATGTAGATGCCTAAATCTGTGTTTTATTAAAGCTCATTTTAAACATAAATAATAATAATAAACAAGTGATGTGTTTGTGAGACACTATGTCCCCTTTTGACCCATATATTTGACCTTGAACTTTCACCACTCAAAATGTACAGCTCCATGAGATACACATGCATGCCAAATATCAAGTTGCTATCTCCATAATTGCAAAAGGTATGGCAAATGTTAAAGTTTGTGCTAACCAACAAACAAACCAAAAGGGCAAAAACAATATGTTTCCCAGTATGGACTGGGGGACATAAACATTCAGGTTTCCATAATGCGCTTGGGTGTATAGACTGCACGCTTATAACATCAAAAAACCAAATGAATATGTACAGGATTTCATCGGACGGAAAGGGATCCCGACCATAAACGTACAGGTGCAGTACACATCAAGATAATGCAATAACGTCGTTAAACAATGTTGAACGTCAATGTCATGATATTCGTTAACTTGATTTAGGTATTTACTGTTTGGTTATGTATAATATATTTTTGTGTGGTTTAAAATGGTCAAGTAAATCATTTCATGAGGTAAAAAGTACTGGTTTCTATTGAAAAAATGTACGGTTCGGTCCCCTGGAAACGATAGTGGAATTCGTATGCATTTATTTTGTTTCAGGCGATCTGTGATGCGGACTACATAATTACAAGTTTCACAGCGAACTGGCCGGGAAGGACATACGGCGCCAGGATATGGAGGAATTGTGAACTCAGGAACCAGTTTGAAAACGGTCAGCCTTTAAACATTTGCCTCGTTTCATTTCGTATATATGTTTTACGAAATCATATGACATAGATAATAAGTATGGTAGTGTACATCTTGTGCATATAAGGACAACGAAATGTCGAGGCTCGGCGTGTGCTACGCATGTCTATTATTTTCGATAATAATGCATTTTCGTTCAGGCGTTGAAGCCTATTGAATAACTAAATGATGTCCCGCAAAATGATAATGTAAGGATGGGATAACTGCTATGTTTTATATCATGTCACGTCTCATATTGTGTAAGCGAAGATTTGGTTTTTGTTATTTTCAGACTTTGTTTCACTGTACATTGTATTTGGTATTTGCAACGTATAGATCACTAGAGTAGCAAATATGGTTGGTTTATCTGAAAAAAGGGTTAAACTCTGCATACTGTGTTAGTTTGACACGGTGTACAATGTTTTGCGTACTGTCTTCGTGTGTGATGTTCAGTGCCATTTACTGGTATATAATTCCTGTGTACAATGTACCAAAATTGTGTCTTTGTGTCGTATGAACGAATCTGCACTAATACTAATAGCAGTCACATGATCAATGACCTAACAATGACGTCACGAAATTCGTGACGTCATTAGAACGTTCTCGACTTGTTCACAACTTGTTTATTGTATATATGCTGGAGTGAGTGAGAGACAATATGGCAAATATTATGTTGTTTTGTTTATAAATAAACATTCAAGACTTGTATGTTATGGTCATTGATCCCAGTGACGTATATTTGCTAAAAATTTAGATTCACATTGTACATGCATGATATATAATTATGCTGGTGAATTCGGTTGGAAGCCTTTTTCGATTTCAGATTAACATATCTGGCTTATTTCGCATTTTTCGACACACGTTCTTATTAACTTTTTTTTTAAATTTATATTGAAATATATGTATAATAAGTTGTTTTTACACACTTTATATAATTTCATAAATATTTGACAACATCGTACAGTCTCCCTTTAAAGTGAGTATGCGCGATTTTTATATGTGTTAAATTTCAAATATTGATAAAACTATGATACAATAACACAAAATAGGCAAGACAAATTATACATTGAATATAAAGAAGTGAAACTCCAGCTGCTGGAGAAGTATTGGAATCTTATTATAAACAATTAGTTGGTCCTAAGACGAATTTAAAAAAAATGCTGCAATCACAAGTTAGCGCTGGTTAAAGCCGATGCCGACACTTTTACTCGTATTTGTTAGGAAACAAAATTGTGTCGTATGAACGAATCTGCACTAAAACTAAATAAAGATTCACATTGTACATGCATGATATACATGCTGACGAATACGACTGGAAGACATTTTCGATTTCAGATTTAAATATCTGGCTTATTCCGCATTGTNGAACAAAATCCAGGGGCAGTACTGTAAATAAAAATATTAATGGGGCTGTGCTACTAATAAAACAAGTTTAGGTGATTTAATATTAAGAATCAAATGAATAAAAATGGTAATTCCATTAAAGCGACATTATTGGAATCAAACAGTATATAGGTGTTATGACATTTGACAACAGAAATGATTTGATGTACGATGTGAATCTAAATGTAGTTTACATGCAGATTTGTGCATACGACACAAAGACACAATTTAATTCAACAGTGAAAAATACCCATTATATCACTAATGATTCCAAATTTTAAGAGACGAAAGAGAAGTACTTATAATTGTCATAAGCTGTACCTCTAGCCATAGTGTAGTGCGCTCTTTCATTAAAGCTTTTCTTCAATCCAGTCATCCTACATTTCTTTGTCATTTGTATGTAGCCTTGCAGGTGGGGTGTAGCCGTTGTTGGTGCAATTTCTTCGCCACAAACTAAATAATCGCATTCTTCATTATCTCTAATGCTTTTGTACTCCTCTTCGGTGTAATTATTCACCGTAAACAGCCAATTTTTCGCTATTGGTGCAGCAATAACACGTCCGTTCGCTGCCATTTTTGCTGTTGTTGTGCCAAATAGAGCAATGTCGCGTGCCGGAAGTAAAACTGCGCATGCGCAACAAAAGTACGGCAAAACATGGCCTGTTAACTATACGTCATAACATACGTCATTGCAAACACTACATTTTTGCGGGCGCGGGAAATGGTGGTGTAGTTTTTGGTCGTGTAGGCCGTAGGCATTAAATTAGCGTATATGGTCGGGCCAACGGCCCTCTGTATATATATTACGACACACGAACACTTACTCAGATCCTAATAAAAAGACAGTTCTGCTCGGCTTAGAGGACTGGGACAGTCATGTAAAATATAGAATATAATATATATTTTTTTATAAACAACTGGTAGCAAGATGAGTTGCAGATAATTGGTCAGTTAACTCATTTTAACTTACTTTTTTTGATTCAGGTTAATTGTAACAAGTATCAAAAAGTTTCAATTTCATCAATCTGTCATGTAATTCATTAGATCCTTAATTCAGAATGACAGTATCAAAATGGATACAGAAAAACAAATCATTACTTCTGCTGCTGTACATGTAGTTCTCTCAATTTTAAGAGCTTATTATTCTCATCCCTGCATGTTGACTTTTCAATTTCTGTCTTAATTTTCGTGCAAACATCGCATGCTGACAAGCTGGTTCTCTGCAATAAATGTACAGGTGTTGGAAAGAAAACCAACCTTATAATTCAAAACAGTGCACTGAATAAAAAGTGAGATTGTAAAATTGCAAAAATTCAAAGTTGAATTAATATAACAGAATTCAAACTTAATATGTATTTTTGTTTTCTCGATATTTGTAACAAATGGTTACTTTTTGTTAATGTTTAGACTACACATGAATACATTTACTTACCTTAGGAATGATGATGTGGGGCATGTACATGGCCCACACGCGCATGAAGATAGTCTGTCTGATGGGATGTTCGCCACACACCTCTGCTTCGACACACATCATGTTGTATACATCTTTTGTTTTCAATATAAAGAAGTGAAACTCCAGCTGCTGGAGCAGTATTGAAATCATATTATAAACAATTAGTTGGTCCTTTATTTATGGCAAGTGACCGATTGCCGAAACAGTACAAAACAGCACAATACAGCACAATACAAAACAACATAAACACAAATAAGAATAAAGCTGGGGTCACCGCCTTGGAACGGTCAATGCAACGCATTGGGGGTTTAAACCTGGTTATAGAGCGCTCAACCTCACACTTGGCCCAGCAATATTCATAATACATTTAAGTGTAAATAAAAATTAACGTCATAGCATTGTAACTCAAATTAAACAATAATCAAGCAGCAGGGAAGATGAAGTATATAGCAAACAACTAGGGATGATACGATACGGTCATACACAATATGAAACATATCCATAACAAAAGAAAATGCAAACAAATAGTTTTCTTCGTAATTGAGTAATAGGGTACAATGATAAAAAAAAACACAACTTACTTTTTAGAATCTGGAATCTTGTCAGCATAACGACTAGCAAAGCTGCTCAGCCAAGACAAGGCATATTGTGTTTCCACAGTCTTAGCTCCATGCACCTTGCAAGGTCCCACCAAATATTTGGTGCCATCTGTGAAACACAATGATAATGAACATTTCTTATGAAAAAGTGTTTTCCAATTTTTGGCTTGCCATAAAAAGCTAACTTAAAATAACCTGTATTTAGGACTTGAAATAAGCTATTTTTTTAAAGATACTTTATAATTTTATTTTAATTGTGCAACCACAAAATCAAACCTGTAAACTTCGTCCACATTGCATAGAAAGTACTTTGTGGAATCCACAGACACTTAAACCATGCATTCTTACAAACGTTCACACCTTCGATCATAAACACTGCCTTGTTTTCAGGTTTCCTTTATAATTCCAATGTTTACGATTATTCCTGTAAACACATAGATACACAAGATTATTATAGGCACATCTTATTCCTTTCAGGTGTGTAAATAGTATTTTGAATAAAAAATCAATTGGAATGGTTTTATTATCATGTTGCATAAACATAAAAAAAACATTCAATATGATGAAATCTTTCTTTGATTGACAATAATTGGCATAACTCGATAGTTTTTTAAAGTTACTATAAAAGTAAATAGAAATATTACTTTTTAATAAAATAACAGAAAGCAACAAGACAGTTGTCATACTGGGATTCATATGCAATATATGTTGTCATGTTGTACTATGTAATACAACACAGTTAACGATATTCACATTACCGTGTGTGAGATGAAATCCAATTCAGTATCCACTGTGTGCGTTCCAAAACGGGACAGTTTTTAAAAACTGTCTCTGGCTGTTCGCATCGCTTCCAATGGCATTGATGCCAAACACACCAGGCTGCAACACAAGTAGGCACCTACAACTTCAAATGGCAGCAGGTCTTTCTTCACTGTAATGAATGAAGTATGTACATGTCCAAAATGTAATAATTCAAAGAGTAAATTAGCTTATGTGTTACAAAAAACATTTTATTTAATTTGCATTTGTTGTGGTCTGAAACGTTGATATAAAGAATTTATAACACTATAAGACATTAATAGATAAGAATAAAATTACTAATACTTTATTTATAATTCACCCTTTTTGGTCTCCCTTGCGGTTCATGTTTTTTGTACCCAACCGGCCTGCCCCGCTTTTCTGAAAGAAAACCCCTACAATTTCAGACATTGTACTACTTTTTCTCAAATGTATTTTTTTCAACTTACTTAGATGTCATGCAATTAGCAATGGTTGTGTTGCAATTCATAATAAATAAGTAATAGAAACATATATTTTTATTGTATCAATACATGAAGGTCGGGTGTAAATATTGAGGTGCTTTACATTCAGATTAGCACCAAAGAACATCTCATTCATTGAATTTATTTGAGCTGGAAATTGTGATTGGACAACTGCAAGATGGGAAGGGAAATAACTTTATTTTGCAAGTTTTGACATCAGAGGAATGGCTATGTTGTTCATGGATGATTTAATTTGTTAAGGACACAGATAAAGACATCTCGACTCGCGAGTTGGAGCATGTTGCCAACAGGGTTAAACAGTTTTGTTGTGTTTTCTCTGAACTTTCGCTCGAATTAATGCGTGGTATACCGTCGGCTTTTGCTTCGATATATTCAGGTTTCGACACCCAGGAACGGCAACACACATTTTATTTACTCTGTTCATTTGTTGTTTACTTTATTTAAAAAAATCCAGACTTTAAACATAGCCGTGATTGAATTGTGAACATCAATTACTTAATGGTCAAGAGAAAAAATAACATAACTCGTGTCTTTAATTGAAAAAAATAAATTATAGTTTAACATACATTTGTGTAAATGGATCTATATAAATAAAGGGATATACATTATTTATAATGCGTTGTTTATATTTAAAGCATGTTCAAATACTTACATATATAACAAATTCATGATCATACAGCTTAATAAACAATCTTAAATATTCAGGAGAATCGCATCATTTTTTTTCTTAACTGGTTCTTCTGAGTGGCCTCTAATGAGCTGGTGAACTTGATTAGTTAGCTTACCAACTCGTGTCCAACAGCAGACGACAATCCGTACCGCAGGAGGAGCTGGCAGAAATGTTCGGCTGAACGGACGTCTGTTCGTGTGTACAGCAGGAAAGCACGCCGGCAAAGGAAGCATCGATTCCGTTGTAATGGGCAGATTTGAAGGACGAGATTTCATCATTCACACATGCTTGTTGAGCAAAGGAAGTTAAAATTTGGTATTTAGATCAGAATATGTAAAACATAATTACATAATAATAATATGGACTGGAACGTGTCAACGCCACCGTCAATTCAAACCATTGCTTTCTCTGGTAGAATGGCTTCTATCTTCAATAGAAAATAGCAGAAAAACTATAAACAGCAACGCTTATTACGTGCTTATTTGATAAGATTAATTGCACAGTGATTTTACTTACAATTTAAGTATGATTTGTGCCTTTTACTAACAGTCTTTAAGAGGTACTAGTGTTGCTGCCCCCTGTTTGATTGGTCTCCCTCCGCAAATTATTTTCCGTTTTTTTTCCGCTGGAAACTTACTTACGAAAAGTATAAAAGTAAACACAGAGACACACTGACATTATTCCAAACTTGTTGCTTCATGGTAGCAAAGAAGTGGGCACTATCGGAAAATTTTAAAGATCAGGTTGCGTTTTTGTGTTGTTTGTGGCGGTTCTGGTCGGATGATTTTTCACAGAGTTATGGCCCTTTGAAATTTTCCATTAACTGTACATATAGTTCAATTTTTGTCCGGGCTATTTCTAAGCAACTAATGACCGGAATTCAATGAAACTTTATGGGAAGCTTCACTACCAAGAGGAGATGTACATATTATACGCCAATTCTGGTCGAATGATTTTTCACAGAGTTATGGCCCTTTGAATTTTGCCATAAACTGTACATATAGTGCATTTCTTGTCCGGTCTATTTCTCAGCAACTAATGACCGGACTTCAATGAAACTTTATAGAAAGCTTCACTACCAAGAGGAAATGTGCATATTATCAGCCGGTTCTGGTCGGATGATTTTTTTCACAAAGTTATGGCCCTTTAAAACATTCCATTGTACATATAGTGCAATTCTTGTCCGAGCTTTTTCTCAGCAACTTTTTACGGGAATTCAATGAAACTTTATGGGAAGCTTCACTAACAACAGGAGATGTGCATATTATCAGCCGGTTCTGGTCGGATAGTTTTTCACAGAGTTATGGCCCTTTGAAATTTTTCATTGTACATATAGTGCAATTCTTGTCACAGCTATTTCTCTGCAACTTCTTACAGGAATACAATGAAACTTTATGGGAAGTGTTATGCCGTATAAGAATAAAAAAAAAAGGGTTATAAACGTTTCTGAATTGTTACTTTCAGTTTCATAATCAGTTTCATTATAACAAAAGCATATATCAAAAATATTGTATACAATCAATAATAAAATATTTGTACCTGCATCTCACTATTTTCCAACCTTAAGTGTTTATCAATAATCTGAAGTATGTTTAAAGTTGTCTACTCAATTTTTATCCGTATTCGTTTTAGCTGTATTCGAAAATGAAACTTGTTTACGTTTGACCCCGCTATTTATACTAAAACCAGCCGTGACGTCAATGACATGTGACGACATAAAAATAGCTACCAATGAACGTCATACGAAATGGCGGACTTAATGAATGAATAAGATGCAAGCGCGAACAACTATAATAAGTTAAATCTTGGACAAATACACAAGTTTAACAATTGTGACGACTTTAAATCAATTTATAAGATATTTATCTTTAATGTTTCATATACATTCTTACTGTGCTTATGATATTTAATCGGAAACGAACCTTATTTGAATTACGCAATAAAAAAACAACTGGGTGGGATAACGTCCTAGCAGTACCCTCACCTTTCAATATGAAGNGTGACGTCAATGACATGTGACGACATAAAAATAGCTACCAATGAACGTCATACGAAATGGCGGACTTAATGAGTGAATAAGATGCAAGCGCGAACAACTATAATAAGTTAAATCGTGGACAAATACACAAGTTTAACAATGGGTATGACTTTAAATCAATTAATAAGATATTTATCTTTAATGTTTCATATAAATTCTTACTGTGCTTATGATATTTAATCGGAAACGAACCTTATTTGAATTACGCAATACAAAAACAACTGGGTGGGATAACTTCCTAGCAGTACCCTTACCTTTCAAGATATGTCCCAACTCGTGTGGACAACACAACAATTACAAGGTAAGCATACTATTTTCAATTACATAAATTACTATGACATAAAACAATAAATATTTTGATGACATGTTACAATAAAAAACATTTATGATATCACATAATATTTACATGAACAAAACATTGATAATGTTATGAGACACCACATCACACATAAAATGTTATTATGGCAAAAAAAAAATGACATATACAACACATTAAACAGGAAAATGTCATTTAAACAATATGTTACGATATCTGAATAATATTTAAACTTTAACGAGTTATATCTTCCTTCTTTAGTTTTTCTTCCTGTTTTCTTCTGATTCTATTTCTTTTCTTTCCAATTGATCCAGTTCATACAATAAAACCTCACTCTCCCAACTCATTTTCTGGAAGTTTTCAAAATTATATGTCTCATTTTCTTCGTCCTCACTCACCTCCAATAAAACATTTAACTTTTCTTTTTCTTCCTTCCTCTTCTTCTCTAAATCGACACACCAATCCTCCGTAGCTTTCTTCATAAACATCTCCATATCTTTCTCTGCATCTTGTCCCTTATTTCCATTTAGCTGGTTAAATTGATAATAATCGTTCTTCGTGGCCCGACATTGGTGGGGGTTATCTAAAGATTTTTCCGACACAACTTGCACTTGAAACTGATGCCACTATGTTGTTCCTTGAGATGAGCAAGGCAGGGCCTCTGGGCAGGGAAAAACAAATCCTAGCAAAACCCGCATCGAAACTTTTGCTGTAAACAAAATATCATTTTTCTATATATATATTTATATATTTATTCTGTATATCATTTTTTTTAGAGGTTACACAGTATTTTAATATTTCATTTTCATTCGTTTCAGATCAAGATACATGAGCTATAGATCACATTCCACTACCAATCAGGTATTAATTTTCCTTTATAAGGTTTAAGTTTATCATGACGGACAATTTTTGCTTTTGTCCTTGGGTCGGTTTTAATTCTATAAAGAATATCATTAACTTTGTTTATAATTTTACAGGGACCAGTCTATGGTCTAAGAAATTTACTACTAAGTCCCTTCTTTTTCACAGGATGGTTATACCATACCAAGTCATTTTCATTATAGATTTTGTAATTTAAATAAACATTAAAGTTTACTTTCAATGAAACTTTATGGGAAGCTTCACTACCAACAGGAGATGTGCATATTATCAGCCGGTTCTGGTCGAATAATTTTTCACAGAGTTATGGCCCTTTGAAATTTTTCATTGTACATATAGTGCAATTCTTGTCACAGCTATTTCTCAGCAACTTCTTACAGGAATACAATGAAACTTTATGGGAAGCTACACTACCAACAGGAGATGTGCATAATATCAGCCGGTTACGGTCGGATGATTTTTCACAGAGTAATGGCCCTTTGAAATTGTCTATAAACGGTTCATAAAGTGCAATTCTTGTCCGGACTATTTCTCGCAAGCTACTGACTGGATGTCAATGAAGCTTGATGGGAAGCTTAACTACCTTGAGGAGATGCGCATGTTATTAGTTGGTTCTGGTTAGTAATTTATTTAGAGAGTTATGGCCCTTTGAAATTTTTAAGTTGCTAAACCATCCATCGTATAATTTTGTCCAAAGTTATGCCTCTCGACGTTTCCTTTTATCTGAATATAAAGTGCAATATTGTTAAAAAAAAAACTTGGGGGAGCATCAGCCGTCTCCGACGGTTTCTTGTTTATATTGTTATTGATTTAATTATTAATTTATGTTATAAATGGTTTTGAATATGCAAAAGTATTAATAATATTATAAATATTGTGCATTGCTTATTGATGTTATGCTTTTGTTCATTGTTAAGCTAGAGTTAAACAGCCTTTCAATTGTTAAGTAAAATATTTTTAACAAATTTATTGCACATAGTTTACAAAACATAATTTAACATTTTGAAATTAAAATAAGTTAAAGTGGTACAAGAGTTAGACGTCATACTTCAAGTTCTTGGGGAGCTTATCTTGATTTCCCCTTTTCTCTTCTCTTCGCCTCAGTGTCCGATACTCTCCATCGGAGTCCGAGTCAAGATCCGAGTAATAAAACTTGGATCTGCGATGGTGACCACTAAGATGATCATGGCGCCGTCTGTAGTGATCCCTGTCACTCTCTCTGTTCCGCGACCCATGTCGACGTCTTCCACCGGATGACCTCCTCCGGTAGTCTTCTGGCGAGCGATCATGCGAACTACTCCGCTTCCTGTAATGGTATTTATGTTGACCATTGCGACTTCTAGATGGAGACCGGTACGACCTTCTTGGGGAGTAGCTCCTGTCCCGCGAGTAGTGACGCCTTTCTAGACTATCGCGGCCCTCATCTCTAGCTCTTGAACGGCGGTTGCAACTTGTTCTATCCCTGGCAACTGAACTCTCCAGTTCAGTGGTTTTCTCTTTCTTCGGATATCCAACTGCTGCTGGATTCATCGGGACTGGATGGGACAAAGTGAAGCCCGCAATGCTTTCCTTACCGTCTTGTTGTACATCTCCATATACAACGTCCAGACCTATTGTCGCCGCTGCAATGGCCCCTTCGCCATCAGCCCCGTCTTCACTCAACATATGCATGTCGAGATAAACACGTTTTTGCTGTTTCTGGACAATGTTCCATGCCTGCCTTTCAGACACACCCGGCAAAGACATCAATCCTTTCACATCAGCATATTTTACGCGTACTGACATGTTATAATAACCCGGTATTAAATTAGATTCATAATACACTCATCAATCCCACTCAATACCCATTTAATCCTTCTAATTATTACACCCTTAAACGTTATTCTAGATTTTAACTCAAATGACACAAACAGTAAACCATATCTATGACCCACTATACAAAGGTACACAGTCTTTATGACCCCTATAGCCCCTATAGCCCACCATACAAAATAACCCTGTCAATATGACCCCTATGGACACCATTAACATGTACACATTAAATATGACATTATGGCCCACCATAGATTCCCCAATTTTACACTATTGGTACCCTCACCCGTCAGTAACCCGTGACCCCAATGTTACTCTACCCAAGAGCCTCAAACCCCCATTGAATGGTTCAATCTATACTTTACAGTGTAACCCAAACAAACATTGCAAACCTTTCTTTTGAGATGTTGCTGACTTCAGCCTCTACCAGATTCAGCCTGTGTCAATTGGATGTTGTCTAGTTATTGGAACAAGGAAGCCCACAATAACGAGAACACAGTTGTCGAGCAAGGAAGCCCTGAACAACAGCACTTTCACAGGTTGCAAAGTTCGTTTACCGGCTGAATACGCCAGCCACGTGTCCCGGAATTCGACGAAAAAATGTCCTAACCTTATTAAAAATTAACACGAAGTTCTTCTTTAAATATGTTGATGTTTTTTTTCTCGTCGCCAATAAAGAGGTTTCTTAACTTCTATTCCTAAGACATTGATAGTAACTAAGTGTTAATAACAGTGAACTATAAACTGGTAACAATTAACGTGAATAGAAACAAGATGAGTGCTCCCGCAAACTATATTTATCAAGAACTGTGTTAATGAACGTCTTATCTCCTCGAATCCCAGCCAGAAAGAGACAGATTCCCGGATTTATGTGTTGCAATATTACCCACCCGTAATAATCGCTCACGGTTACATTCTACCAAACCCATAAATCACAACAGTATCACTAAATTTATTGCAAGCAGTTTGTAAGTCATGGTGCTTCTGGCGTACCTTGTGTTGTTCTTCTGCTCGTAAACGCTTTGCAGTCTCAA
>VMBQ01003545.1:23976-44255 GCA_007657795.1 Dreissena rostriformis | reverse complement strand
TACGATTTTGTCAAATATTTATGAATTTTTATAAAATGTATTAAAAATTAGTATACATATATTTCAATATAAATTAAAATAAAAGTTAAGAAGAACATGTGTCGACAAATGCGAAATAAGCCAGATATTTAAATCTGAAAGCTTAAATGACTGGAAGTCAAATAAGCCAGCATATATATAAATCATGTACATTGTGAATCTAAATTTAGTTTTAGTGCAGATTCGTTCATACGACACAAAGACACAATTTTGTTTCCTTACAAATACGAGTAAAAGTGTCGGCATCGGCTTTAACCAGCCCTAACTTGTCTTTGCTGCATTTTATGAAATTCGTCTTCAAAGTATAATTTGTATTGCCTATTTTGAGTCATCATAACATAATTTAATCAATAAACTAAAATTTAACAAATGTAAAAATCGTACAGTCCCGCTTTAAGTGTCGCGGAATAAGATTTTGGTTTTAATTGTCGGATACATTTAGCCCTTAGATAATTTTGTAAATTCGTTCGCACTTTTGTGTTTAAAAAGTCTTCTTGCTTAGCTCAAGACAATATTGATAACAACAAGTGAGTGTCTGTAATATTATTACACTGATGCGTGTATTAATTTTAATAGTTTCAGACAAAGAACCCTGGGTAGAAACAGTACTAATTATGAATGCATATTAATAAAATATAACAATAAATCAAGTAATTTTTCTGGGTATGGTTATAAGAACCAGTAGTAACAGTACTTACAAAGTATACAAATTAATTTAACAACATATTTACAACATAATAAAGTCACGTTCCTGGGTAGAACCAGTACTTGACAAAGAAAAACATGTAACAGTTGAGCATTAGGCGATTAGCGGTTGCAATATTGCAAATTGCCGTTCTAAAACAGACAAATTCATATCAAAACACTTAAAAAGCAAAAAGGAAATTACCGAAAGAAAAGTACAATTTTCAGGGTTGCCACCAACCTGATGACATAAAATTCCCTGACTTTTCCCTGACCAAATCTTGGTTTTCACTGACTAATTTCGCTACATATTCGGCCCCTTCCTTCCCATACAGCCAATACAATCCACCCATTTAATGTTTATTTTATTATTTAACATAAAATATTTAACAAATAACAATGCAGTACTACTTGTACAATAAACTATGCATGATGCAAGGCTATATAGTAAATACCACAAAACCAAAGATAAAAAAGTTATGCATGTACAACGACCACATAATATGATAAGGTCTCAAAATCTATGAACAAAACATACTTATATAGGTAGATACATGGGATGTAAGTTATGGCAAAACAGTAGTACGTAGCACAACACCTATGACACAAAAAACTGTCCATATCCAATACATACTTATAATGATCATACTTTAACATCTAGACACAAGCATAGGTGAATACATATGAGAATGGGTAATGGGAAATTTTAATAGAAATAAATCTATTTAAATGTACATAACTGTAAGAACTTAGTACCAATGATTATTTCAACTAGACATGGCATTTGGCAAACATTATTGTGCAACACAAAATAAATAAATTTATATTTTTGAACATGCTTTACACATGTTAATGTTTTATGTACATAGAAGTAGTCAAAACATTTCGAATAAAAAATATACTGTTGAATCTACTAAAACAAATGATACCTGAAGACTGCCATAGCCACTAAATAACTTATGCATCGACCCAAAACTTTATTTTTGCCTGACTTCACTGACTTTCCTGAAATTTCATTTTTCACTGACCATTTTTTTTAATACCCTGACTTTTCAATGACCTTGAAAAAAAAATCAAATTTCCCTGACTTTTCATGTTAAGTGGCAACCCTGCACATTTACACACATTTCAACAGTGTTGGAATAACATTGTTCATAAAAGATTATAAACAAGCATAACACGTTTGTAATAATGCGCATAACAATTTTGACATGAATAACGATCCATAGTAAAGACATACATGTTATTGTAAAAGTTAAATGCTATTCATCTTTTTTACAGCATTGAATGGTCCATTACAAACATCCACTGTCATCATATTAACATGTTCTGATAAAGGGATAGCAGTGTATATTACATGCTCAATTATTTTCTGTGTGCTTACATACTCTTGATTTGCACTGCTCATATTGCTACCAAAAATTTCATTCTGAAACTGATCAACTAAACTAACTGATCAACTAAACTAACAGGTTCCGTCAGTTTCAGACTTTTTAGAGAAGTTTAACTCATCACACTTTTGAAAGAAGTTTAACTCATCACACTTTTAAGAGAAGTTTAACTCATAACACTTTTTTTTAGAGAAGTTTAACTCATCACACTTTTTTGAGAAGTTTAACTCATCACACTTTTATAGAAGTTTAACGCATCACACTTGTTAGTGAAGTTTAACTCATCACACTTTTTAGAGAAGATTAACTTATCACACTTTTTAGAGAAGTTTAACTCATGTCTTGCTGTTTGTATTTTCATTATTTAATTTAATTGAAAAATCTCTGAACTAATTGTTGCCTTACAATGTTCCCAACATGGTTTGCATTTATTTCAACATTTTCATCAACAACATGTTCATAATTACTATCAGCCAACTAATCCTTTTCAAGGATATCTCCATGTTCAATCCCAAAATTGTGCATTACTACACACGCAGTGATATATGTCACTGATGTCGCCAAATCGGTTCTAATCCCGTAATGCAGTATCGCAAATCTTTTTTTAATTATACCAAAAGTCTGCTCCACAAGCACTCTTGTTTTACACAGAGCAAGATTAAACTTCTCTTGATTGTGTGCTTCGGGGGTTCGGAAAGGAGTCATCAGGTAGGGTGTACATGGATACCCCGAGTCTCCAAGAATGAAGCCATTATGAGTTCCTGTTCAGAAATAAAACATTCTGATGTTTATAAAATTAGTCAATGTGTAAACGTAGGCTTAGCAATTTTGATGTCAAAGGTAAATGTCACAAGGGTTTATCCTTTTTAACCAGGTTTTCCGAAGGAAAAAACTGGTTACTAGATTGCTGAATGTCGGCGGGCGGAACAATTCTTGTCCGGGCCATAGCTTTGTCGTTCATTGTGAGATTTTAAAATCATTTGGCACATTTGAAAATGGATTGAATCTCTCTCTCCCTCTCTCTCTCTCTCTATATATATATAATTTATGTGAACGAATGGGTAGCTTTCGATAAAAAGTACCATTTTTGTTGTTAATTGTATTTCGTTATGTATCTGAATATGAAAACACCAATGTATTAACACTGTATGGCTTTATAGATATTTGGAGCCATTAAAACATACATAAATAAATTACAAAATAAGTATGATGTTTATATCAATATGCAAATAAGCTTACTATGTTTGAGTTTATTTGTTTTGATTATTGCTAGTATTAGCAGTATACCTAATTAGACAGTTATGTTTGTAAACTACCATATCTGTTGTAAAATACCCAAAAGTTTGACATACTAATGTATTATTATAAAAATATTGATTGAATAATACATCTAATGCAAATTTCCAGTAGAATATTAGTGCTATTGAATAAAGAATATTTAATATAACTTATTGTTATACATCAGTTAAAAAATACACATAATTATGAGTACTGAAAAACTTTGTTGTGGCAAAAGCAAACACGAGAATATACTTGCACGTTCAAAGAATGGTAACCTTTTTCTATTTATGAAATCTCCTTCATGGTCCTTAAGCCTTTGAATGCGTAAGTGCGTTCCATCAATCAGACCGATAACAGTTGGAAATCCTGAATAAATAATGTGTTAAGTAATATTTAAAAAGCAATCAGTGTGCATATATGTTTGTGTTACCATACAAATGTATGTGACTATTGATATTCCTTTATTTGTGAAATAAATATTAATATTTGTTGTTACAATAAAGTGCTATGATTATTTGTTTTTCAAGTTAGTATATGTAAACATTGAATTCATTTCCCATTATCAATTATCATTACTCTACACATTTCAGAGATTTTCTGGATGTGTTTTATTCAAAATAAAATTTCAGAATATACATTGGTTATATCATTGTGTATAATACTATAAGTAGTGCATGCCCCTAAATACCATGGTCCGCATATACATTTCTTACAATAACTCATACATTACATGTGACCATCCCCAAGGACCATACTATGGAATTGAACAATTATGTTGATTTATTTAGGACAAGTAAATGAAATTTAGCTGGCATGACTGAATCATTTCTTCAGCACAACGTCTATATTCCCGTAACATGGGAGTACAATTTGATATAACAATCTGCCACAAAATGGTCTTATAGATATGGAGCGGAAATAAAATAAGTATCGAGGACCTACAGACTGAGGGGCGGACTAAGCGGCAAAGAACCTTGATTAAACTCAATTTTGGATAACCTGTCATCTATACGCTGTATAGCCTCGTGAAGGGGATCTTTCTGTGCCGAATAATCACGAGTTTGATCCAAACTATCGCCTAAATCTTCAGAAATACTCATTTTAGAAAAAAACATGTGCCTGGGACCCGCCGTGTGACTTGCACTTCCGGAACAAGACGAAATTATTACGCTCAGTGCGTAATAAATCCCACAAAAAATAGTTCGCACTAACAACTATTATAATCCAACACCAACTTTGCGGGGGGACATAACAAAGACAAATAAATATACAGGTGTAGAGGATAACATGCTAAAACCATAAGTGAAATGAGATTAAAAGAAGGGTACATGAATGTATTATTATTTAATCATAACACTGTTATATTCCATGGAGTGATATCAAAATGACACTAAAAGTAAGGATGTAGATATAATATTACAATAACTGCGAATAAGGAACGAAATGAAACAAAGATCCAATTTGGACTAAATTCGGGTGACATCACCCTTATGTTTATATATGCTCTATTCCCTGTTAACTTGCCCTAGGCATAATTGCAGAATGTAGCACGGTAAACATAAAACAAAAACAGCGAGAAAAGTAACTGAATTAAAAAAAGTGTGTTAATCATTTGATTCTTATTGTAAACATGAAATCACGTTTCATTGATTTTAATTCATTGATAATCCTAACAGAATATATTGTTCGTGATACATGTACGACGACGACAATGCCCCCATAAATGTATGCACCGAAATGATTTCCCTTTCATATTTTTTTCAGTCAAGGTCATTTATAAAAACACGAATCACTCACCGGCAATGGACTGAATTTGGATTTAATTGTTGTACACTCTTGTCGATCTGGGAACTGAACAAATCGACGAGCTTGTAGAGCGATTGCTCTGCCAACTCGTCGACATCATCGTGAAACGGACGATTGGCTTATATTCAGGTTATCGCCCAATGATCTGCGCGTTCCAAAATCCAGCGATTGAACAACTTAATTCAGCAAGGAAAGTATAGTTGCCGGAAAAAAACGACACCGTTAATATAACTCCATCTCGTAGAACCCTTCTTAAGGGTTTTTGCGATCGAATAATCGTCTTCTTGGTACGTTTTCTACATTTTCAAACAAGATCGCACGGTAACGAAATGCTCTAGCGGCCATATACATCATCTATAAGAATTATTTTTAGTTTGCTCCGAAGCATTCTTAGAATTCTTAAGAAAATTCTTTATTTTTAAGAATTTTCTTTAGCAAAATGAATTCGTGAATAAGACTTAAGATTTTTTTCTTGGACTAATTTTTTTTCTTTATTTTACAGTCTTAGAATTGCTAAAGAATTGTTTGTGAATACGGGCCCGAAAGCAAATTGGCGTAAACAAAGCGGATTGTGTTTAAATTTCTTTATTGATTTTGTGATGTACACTTGGCAAATAAATCTGAGTGTACGATTACACACACCTTATCGTTCGATTGTATTATTAATCCACGAATGATTTGGTATGTCTTTTGTGCATTCTGGAAATTCAACATTGTGGCATCAAATATCCGAGTCAATGACAACACAAAGACATCGGTGTTACTTCATTTCCGTGTAAGTATTTTCTATATTTACATATTATTTGATAGTTTTTGTCAATTTAATTGCAGAATGCATAGAAATTTTTTTCGTGAACGCTCAGATGCATTGAATAAATTGTCGAATATGGAATTGCTTGAACGGTATAGATTTGACAGGAATGGTATTTTGTTTTTAAATGAAAAGCTAGTGCATGTAATTTAACAAGAAGAAACAAAAGCATAAGCAGCATTGAACACATACTAGTATCTTCATGCCTAGCATAATGTTCTGGATGGTCTGGCAGTTCTTCAATGTTGACTTCATCCATAGGAATGTTCCTAGTTTTGCATATATTGTGCAACACACCGCAAAACAAAATGATCCTGAAATTTAATAGTATTTTTAAGTTATTGGAGCAAGTTTTTAACACAATTTTTCAGTGTGTATATTACTTTATCATCCCATTGTTTTAATTCACTTCATGTAAATGTCAACTAGTTTGACATTTTATAAATTTGAAACATGAACATAATATATAATAAACACACTTATGTTCGAATTCAACACATGGTTATATTTTGGTTTACAAATAAACGCATACAAAGGGATTACTAGGTTGTTATTGAATACAGAGAAGTTTTGTTCTCGTGTAACTGTGATAACTGTGTAACTTATAGTACCTGCATTTGTTAAACACTAATGATAATAATGCTAATACTACATGAACTTGTTTCAATAATAATTATTATAGTTCAGTTCATAATCTGGTGTGTATGCATAGAGACAGAGCAAAATAAATGTATCAAAATTGATCAAAGTGTTCTATTCAAATAATCAGCTTCTACCTTTTTGTCACATGGGCGCTGTAAAACATGTAATTCTATAAAAATCATGAAATGACATGCTGATAATTAGCTATTTGAGGTGAATTTACTGTGCTTTTTTTGCTTAAAGTCAATAAGTGGTATTTCATTCAATAAAGGGTGTTTAAAGTTGGTTACATAGTAAGTTGTTTAAAACACTATTGAACTGTTAGTTTCCAAACTGAACATACTTGCATGCTTTGAGTGGCTGCATTCTAATCTCCCCATGAAGTACAACCCATCTTCGTTTCAGCTGGTTCGTTTATGAGCACTGAATAATAACAAGAAAAAACATAAATGTTATATTACCAATAAGTACTACTTGATTGAAAGTTAGTCATATGCAGTGTATTCACTGTAAATTCTTGGCAACATCTGAACATGCAGGTGCTTTTGAGTAGTTTGAAATCAACAAAACCATGACAATCTTAAATACTGGACAAATTACAATACATAAAAGGTCATTTCAACGGTGTTTCCCTATAATATAATACTTTTTTTTTATCAAAACATTTCACTGATTTGTGCAATATTTGTGAAAATCTGTATCGACCAACAAATATATATTGTTGAAACAGTAAGCAGCAGTAAAAAGTATTTTTCAGTATATTATGCATCGGTATGTCCCTTTAAAGTTTGATGTATGAACAAATAAAAATCCCCTCACCCTTAGCAATGTCATCCAAAAATTAGCAATTTGGCTCATACCTGTTAAAGTTAAGTTGATGTTCACCATCAGGCCGAAAAAATAGCCAGCGTTTACAGGGGTAGCCCGAATCCCCCAGTAAGTATTGATGCCTTTCTTGCTCAATGTTGTCCTCCATGGAACTGGAACACCGAACTGTTGCGAAGGATTCGCGCGTCATGCACTGAACCCGGCCATCTTGGAACCATATCTCTTACATAGTAGCTAGCACCAAAACTGATCTGTCGAAAGAAACAGTAATTTGTATAAACCTACACAAAGTGAATTGTCATTGAAAAATAATTTTAGAATTAACAAGTGTTGTGTTTGAGAAACGCTATGCCCCCTTTTGAGCGATTTCGACCCATATATTTGACCTTTGACCTTTCACCACTCAAAATCTGCAGGTCCATGAGATACACATGCATGACAAATAGCAAGTTGCGATCTTCAATATTGCAAAAGTTATGACCAAGGTTAAAGTTTAGGGACAGAGTGACAGACAGACAGGCCAAAAAACAATATACCCCCTCTTCTTCGAAGAGGGGGCATACACATATATATATCAGATATTACTATTGGCAGGGCGTTAATAAATAATGGAAATCTTGAAGTTTGAAGAGTTAAACTTTAAATAAATTGTTTGTATATGATCCCAACACCTTTACATTTTATTATTTAGTTGAGAATGTAAACTACATCAACTATGAATGATTTTCGAACAAATGGAAATATGTATGAATGTAGGAAAAAGCTGAACATTTACAAAACAATACATATCAAAATTATAGTCCAAGTGATATGCAAGTATGTTACTGTAGTTCATGTATGTGCCTCAATGTATTTGTTTTTATAAGCAACTACATATAATGACCATTAGATCTGTAATATATAATAATTAGTCCTCACGTAAGGCAGCCAATGACCGGAGAGACTTTAAAGTAGAAAACACACACAATGTAATGTATTATATTAAACCAAAATATATACTAGTCTATATATATAAAAACCTGCTTTCTCAGTGCGTGGCTTATACAGTTTACCTGTGTGTTAATGGAGTGGTGCCCCATTCTGTTCACATATTGGGGTTCATCGACTGTAGGTGCCTGTATTTGTATATGAGTGCCATCGACAACCCCAATAACATTTGGAAATCCAGCAACATTAAAAAAGTCCTGCTTCTGCTGCCTTACATCCCATAATGTTGTGGGCAGACCAATGAATTGCCTTACAATTTCAGTCTGTGTCAGGTCATCAATTACTGCAGTAATGGAACGAGAGACTGTTGGTTGGCTAACAGCTAGGATGTCTCCATCATTAAGTCGGATAATTGATGATGCAAAATAGCGAAGGGTTACTAATATTTTTTTCAATACTGTTGAGACTGTGGTTTCTTTGGGTTGGTGGAGAAATAATATGTAAAAGTTGTTGGTTCAAAAATAAAATTCCATCTCTGTCAATTCTTTATCTTTCAAGTAATTCCGTATTATTTAATGTATCTAATATGTCTACACGTTCACGAAAGTTTCTTCTTGGCATTCTGCAATGAAATGGTTTACAATTCAGCAAATGTTGTAATGTAAAACTAAAAATACTATCTATAGATAACCAGTACCTGTTTGCTGAAACTAATAAAAAGACTGTCCAGTTATCATCAAGGTTGACACAGGTAAGATCCATGCTCCCGGAACCATGGGTCAATATGTGGGACAGATGGGATTTCAACTGAGTTATCCAGTTCAAATGCTTCCAAAACATAAAAATAAAAAATATCTCATTCTTGATTAATTTCTTCGTAGTCAACTTCTAGTTGGATTTTAAATGTTGAACAGTCCGGATGTACGAAAAACATACCGAATCTTTTGATTACTTATATCACAAACAAAAGAATGGTTCACGTTATCATACACCCAGACATCGTTTGAATCAAACAAACACAGACATTTGATCGAATAAGTTGGTGGACAGTTTGATCCGCCATTTGTTTTGAAGTACCCGTACCGGTATGCTTAAATACCGATTGTGAGTGTACTATTTCACTATATAACAGTAATCTTAAACACCGAACCAAAAGAGTAGATAATACATACTTTCTTATGAAAATAAAACGCGGAAATAATTGAAAATGAAAAGATCGTCTGCTATGTCGCCAATGTCGCCATTCGATTTTATCGAAACGTTAAGGCAGCTATGTACGAACCTTAACTTCCAATGAAAAAATAACTGTCTTAAGGATTTTCCTAAGTTTAAGATTTTTATGAATAGAAACTTAGGGAATTTCTAAAAGTTAAGGGGAAAAACGCTGAAAACTAAGGACATAATGTTTAACCTTAGGTAATTTTCACCTTAGGTGCTTTATGAATACCGGCCCTGAGCCGATTGTGACGAAGATATTTCGTACATATTTTCCTACAATAACCGTAGCTTTCGTCTTTTTATTAGGATCGCAGTAAGTGTTCGTGTGTCGTTAAATATGAAATGTTGCAGGAAATTAAAATGATCCGTGAAAAAAAAATGTGTCTTTGTGTCGTATTAACAAATCTGCACTAAAACTAAATTTAGATTCACATCGTGTACATGCATGATAAACATGCTAGTAGTCCAGTCAATCTACACTTTGACCTCAAACTAATTGCAACATAATTTCTTAGTGCGTAAATATGTTGATTAAAGCATTATATTAATCATATACAAAGTCTAGAAAAATTCATGTGGGGGAAAGTTGTATAATTTATGATTTTATTTTAATAATTTTAAAAGATATTTTGTGAACCGTCTCGACTACCGTAAATCTACACACAATAAGCATCGTCTGCATTTGATCGATACGCCGTGGGTTTCGGTAATTTCTAAAAAGCCGGAAAAATGGACTAGTTCGAATAAAAAAAGGTAAGTCAATCAATATATTTTATTAAATAATTTATATTTAAAGCGGGACTGTACGATTTTGTCAAATAAAAATGAATTTATATAAAATGTGTTAAAAATTAGTATACATATATTTCAATATAAATTAAAATAAAAGTTAAGAAGAACATGTGTCGAAAAATGCGAAATAAGCCAATTAATATTTAAATCTGAAATTGAAATTGGCTTCCAGCCGAATTCGCCAGCATATATACAATGCATGTACAATGTGATTCTAAATTTAGTTTTAGTGCAGATTCGTTCATACGACACAAAGACACAATTTTGTTTCATAACAAATACGAGTAAAATTGTTGGCATCGGCTTTAACCAGCGCTAGCTTGTCTTTGCTGCATTTTATGAAATTCGTCTTCAATGTATAATTTTTATTGTCTATTTTGTTTCATCGTAACATAATTTTATCAATATATTAAAATTTAACACATATACAA
Source organism: Dreissena rostriformis (assembly GCA_007657795.1). Classification (NCBI taxonomy): domain Eukaryota; kingdom Metazoa; phylum Mollusca; class Bivalvia; order Myida; family Dreissenidae; genus Dreissena; species Dreissena rostriformis. The sequence continues at coordinate 33,405 of VMBQ01003545.1, read as the reverse complement.
ATTTGACAAAATCGTACAGTCCCGCTTTGAGCGCATACAGGTTTTAACGGTGCAGAATGTCCGTAAATGAAAATGTAATGTGTTTTCGAGTTTTCACATTGATGACAATCTAAAAAAAAATAATAAAAAACATGTATCGTTTCAAAAAAGAAGCTTCAATCATTTCTTTTGTGTTTGGTGCACCCCCTGTACGTCGATAATCCAAACTGAGTTGGATAATTCAAACTGAAAAAAAAAATGTTGGCCGAAACTGAAAGGTAGTTGATTATTTTATCGTTTTTGACAATTTAGTAACTATAAGGACGTAATTGTTCTACACGTGTGATAATGAATGTCTGACGCACACATGCGTTTTGAGTTTTGCAACGATTTAATAGTTTTCTAGTAAAAAACCATAACTTTGTCTTCGGAAAATGCTAATTTTCATTTAATGCGACCTATGTGTTAAATTATTTACACGTTAATTGACAAAAGAGCGAACGAAACTGTAACAGAGATATGCCAAATTATATCATGAATGTCCTTTAAAATTTTACTTTTAACACCTAGTGTGTTTCTGTGTTAAAATCATGTGTTTGCAGGACGGGTATAAAAGTTTATGGATAAATCCAAACTGATATGAACATTTCTGTGGATAATAACCAAACTCAAAATAGTCTGGAATTATCCATACACTAGTTAGGTCATTATCCAATTTGTATATTCTTGTCCCAAACAAATACGAATATATTGCGTTTTCTAGCATTTACGCCAATCAAATTTTGTACATACATATATGAAAGATTAATACATAAGTACAAGCATTAAAACATTAAAAACATTCGATTATAATTGTTTTTGGCCTACAACTTTCGACAATTTCATTTACTTTTTCCAGATTTTCAAACATATTCATGTTATTTTGACGTCATTGTTTTTAATTGTTATGAGTTTATAAGCGCATTGTATCCGACAAATAACATTTTATCAAAAATAAACGTTTATAATGTCACAACTTACCTTAAATACACGTGTTCTTAGAAATAAATGACTGGAGTCTTTATTTATGTCGCCTTTTTTTTCTTCAGTTTGAATTATCCTACTCTGTTTGGATGATCGACGTACAAGGGGTGTTGGTGTCATATTTCTTCTTCACGTGTCATTATATTATGCTTTTAATTGATGAAGCTATTGTCCTCTATTGAAAAATCAATTTATAGCGGTGGCGAGAAAAACAAAAACTACGAAAGCCTATTCATGCCATAACATCTTTTGTTATTTAACATTCGCTCGAAAACAATTGACAAAACTGGCTCTAAATAGTTATAATTAAAAGTTCGAGGGTTTTTGTATTATATGTATACACGTTTTTGTCTCATTTCAGAATGTCCATTTACAAGGAACTGTGCATAATTTGCAACATCTGTATGAACGATGCAAAAAAAGCAGCAAAGCTTACAGAGAAATGGTGCAGTTCAATAAAAGTATTTAGGACTTGAAATAAGCTATTTTTAGATTTAAAAGATACTTTTAAATTTTATTTTAATTGTGCAACCATAAAATCAAACCTGTAAACTTCGTCCACATTGCATAAAAAGTACTTTGTGGAATCCACAGACACTTCAACCATGCATTCTTACAAACTTTCACACCTTCGATCATAAACACTGCCTTGTTTTCAGGTTTCCTGAAAATTCCAATGTTTATGATTATTCCTGTAAACATAGACACACAAAAATATTATAGGCAAATCTTATTCCCTTCAGGTGTGTAAATAGTATTTTGAATAAGCAATTAATTGGAATGGTTTTATTATCATGTTACATTAACATAAAAAAAAAACATTAAATATGATGAAATCTTTCTTTTATTGACAATAATTGGCATAACTCAATAGTTTTTTAAAGTTACCGGATAAGTTAATAGAAATATCACTTATTAATAAAATAATAAAAGCAACAAGACAGTTGTCATACTGGGATTCATATGCAATATATGTTGTCATGTTGTACTGTGTATTACATCACAGTTAATGATATTCATATTACCGGGTGTGAGTGGAAATCCAATTCAGTATCCACTGTGTGCGTTCCAAAACGGACAGTTGTTGAAAACTGTCTCTGGCTGTTCGCATCGCTCCCAATGGCATTGATGCCAAACACATCAGGCTGCAACACAAGTAGGCACCAACAACTTCAAGTGGCAGAAGGTCTTTCTTCACTGTAAGGAATGAAGAATGTACATGTCCAAAATGTAACAATTCAAAGAATAAATTAGCTTATGTCTAAAAAAAACATTTTATTTAATTTTTCAAATTTTTGTGGTCTGAAACATTGATATAAAGAATTCATAACCCTATAAGACATTAATAGATAAGAATAAAATTACTTATACTTTATTTATAATTCTCCCTTTTTGGTCTCCCTTTCTTGCGGCTCATGTTTTTTGTTCCTAACCGGCCTGCCCCTCTTTTCTGAAAGAAAACCCATACAATTTCAGACATTGTACTACTTTTTCTCAAATGTATTTTGTTGTTAACTTACTCAGATCTCATGCAATTAGCAATGGTTGTTGTGCAATTCATAAAAAATAAGTAATAGAAACATATATTTGTATTGTATCAATACATGAAGGTCGGGTGTAAATATTGAGGTGCTGTACATTCAGATTAGCACTAAAGATCATCTCATTCATTGCATTTATTTGACCTGGAAATTGTGATTGGACAACTGCAAGATGGGAAGGGAAATAACTATATTTTGCAAGTTTTGACATCAGAGGAATGGATATTTTGTTCCTGGATGATTTAATGTGTTAAGGACACAGATAGACATATCTTGACTAGCGAGTTGGAGCATTTTGCCAACAGGGTTGAACAGCTTTTGTTGTGTTTTCTCTTAACTTTCGCTCGAATTAATGCGTGGTATATACCGTCAGCTTTTGCTTCGATAGATTCAGGTTTCGACACCCAGGAATGGCAACACATTTTTATTTACTCTTTTCATTTGTAATTTTCTTTATTAAAAACTAAATTGTTGACTTCAAACATAGCCGTGATTTAATTGTGAACATCAATTAATGGCCAAGAAAAAATAACATAACTCGTGTCTTTAATGGAAAAATAAATGAAATTATAGTTTAACATACTAGATGCGCCCTTTGTGGTTATATTATTATTGGAATTTCTTTTGATTTTAATGGAAAAATGTTCAAAATAAAAACTAACATGTCATGTGATATACAAAATTTGATTGATGTTCAAGTAGGCAATGGATGCAAAAATATTAGATAGACAAAACTGGCGATAAACTCAGAAAAAGGCGATCTGTCTATGAACAACAGATGCTTGACCCCTCAACAAGACAGATGACTTTAAGTAAACATTTAGATGAATGTTAACATTTTGAACCAAAATATTTCCATTGTATAAGCTAGTTTCGAACAATATTTTCAGCTAGGTTAGCAAAAGAACAACATTGTATACATGTAAATAAACACCAATTAAATTTCATATAATATTTATTGACGTTATGACGTCATTATTGATATGACGTTATCTCCATGACATTTTGACGTTGTTATATAGTGTATTATGCCCTGCAGCCAATTGTTTTTCTGCCAAGCTGTTCTGCTTGATATTGTACTCGATCTGCATCTCTTTCAGTGACCTGTATATGTTTAAATATTTTTGTTTTTATTGGTAAACTCTATTTATTACTTACAAAAATGTTGAATATTGTTCTAAATCATTTTGATTATTGACAGCCATCAGCTAAGTTATAATGGTTATTGTTAAACAAAGATATGATTCTATTGGTTCAGTATGTCTATTTTATTGTTAGTAAATAATTTCAATTTAAAGAAAATGACATTGTCATTTGATAGTTTAATTTTTAGTTAATATAAATGAAACTAGTTCCACGAATCGTTATAGACATACTTATATACATACTAAGTATGGTGCTCTTTCTTGGTACTGCTGCAACTTGGGTGTTCTGTATCACATCTTGCCTGCATCTCTGATAAACATACATTATAGAACACTGTTATAAATGTATTATGTTAAGATCACATTATTAGTTTCATTGAGTCAACATTGTTAAAGCAAGTGATATTTTGAAGTTTGTATTTGTTTTATACATGCTGTACTGTAGAGATATAATATTGGAAACTGATTCTAATAACTTCAATAAAAGAATTAAATTACCCATGTGTATTTTTGTTATATGAACAAATATAAGAATTTAAATATAAATAGTTAACATGTCAATAAGTAATATCATAAAGAAATGCCATTTATCATTCCAGTTTCATAAGAATGGCTAAAGTTTGGATGAATAATTTCCATTCCTTTAAAATATATAATCTAAATCATAGTACTGCTGGTTTGGTTTGCGAAACTAGCTGACGCAGTTTTTCCTGTTGTCTCGCCTGGACAGCCAGCAAACACAGCTGCAAAAGAGAGAATTCCCCCATTTGGACCCTCATTGAATAGTGCACACAGTGCGATAACACGTTGACATGTGATTCCATTTGTAAGGGTAATGGGGGTTAGTATTTTGTGAGGATAGTTTATATTTAAACTATACAACATTTTTTCGGAATAAAAACACAAATAATACAGTACAGAATAAGATGAAGTGAATAGTAAGCTAACACCTTAGAAAAGATAACACAACGTTAATAAAAGAAAAATATACAGTATATTTTATTGAAAAATTGACCCCCGTCTGGGAAAGTTGACGAAACCATGATACTACAGATCATTGAGTGTAAAATTAAAATAGCGTCATTGGTGTGTCGTAATTCAGAAGTGTAACATGGATATTTTGGTGTCAGGAAATTGCTTACAATAAATATCTAACGAATTATACAACAGTAAATTTCTAACCAGCAAAGGAGACGAGCGCTGTAGATACATTCTTTGCCGATTGACTCGGTCTCGGGGCTGTCTCCGTTGCACGGCAGCTAAACTCCATCGGGCTTTCGCCAAAATCCTCGATCCCCAGGGACAATGGTTATCTCCTCAATGGGCTGGGCAAATCAGCCAGCACATCATACAGCATCGATATCTGCCCTGGACTCTGAGGATCTGCAAGTAACGATGTGACCATGTTATGTTGGAAAAACTCAAAGTTGGTGTTATATATTACACTACACTGCAAGGTAACAATTTCCATCAGTTTTGATGTTAACTAGACTGCTTACCTTCTCCGGAGATGGCCGTATGATGATCATCCGGTCCGTATCTGCATCCTCGCAGATGCCGTGGAAGGACGAGCTTTGGTCAAAAAGTCCAGCCACTGCCTGCGAGGTCTGGCTCATCTCCGGTAAACGGGGGCCACCACCTTTCGCCGCTCTGTCCACCTTCCGCATGCAGACTTCAGTCTTTGCTTTTTTCATCTACAAACAGTACAGTAAACAGGTGCAGTAAAGCAAAGTAATTAACGATAAATCAAATGACTTTGGGATAAAAATAATATTCAGTTGCTATAATACCGTTTCATATCAAATATTTCAGATGTAAATTTGATTAAACAAGTGCTAAAATTATCATACGTACACTATTTCGCCACTTTTCTTGAACTTGCTTTAACGTCCGAGGACAGCTACCGCAAGCATTCACACTATGCACTAACGACAACCACAATTAGTTGACCCTGCGGGCGGCGTCCGGACCAGCGGAAGCATGAATACTTCGCATAGTGCTGGCATTCTCCGTCATAAAATCTATTATTATATCTACTTCTCGAGCTGTAAACATTTTAGACTTGGTGCGCTTAGCGATAAGGGCTTCCTCCGCCATGTTGTTTATGATCGGCTGCTGACAGTTGTGCGCGAAAATGACGTCAAAAGCAAGCACCTTGCGGTAACAATTACCGTGGTTAATTTGTTTATTTTCACGGTTAAGTTACCGCGCGGTAAAAAGTTGTATACCAACGGATTTACTGCGTGGTACATTGTAACTTTAACGCGATAATAACCGTGGTTATTGTTTTACCGTGGTAATTGTTAACCAGTGTGTATACAATTCGGTCTTTTCGTAATGATGGGAGAACAAGAGTTGTCGTTCGTGCGGGACGGTATCGGTTAAACAGGTAAACAAACTAAACGAGAACACGTTCTGCATCTCAGATCGCTGAAATCGTAATATTTACAGTTCATTTCAATTAAAATTTACATATACAATTATACCTTCCTTGATTGATATACTTATAGTTCTAGTTTGTTTACATTTGTATTTAAATTCTGCATTGGAATATAATTTCGCGGCCAATAACTTTTCATCCGTAAAAGTTTAGAAACTCTGATAATAGCTTTCTGCTTTTTAAACTGTGCCCGTTGCATTATTCAATTGATATCAAACATTTCTTCCGTTGCTGTAAGGTATTTCTTTGCTTCATAACCAGTGTTAATGTGTGTTTAGTTTAAAGATTGATTGATATTCGTCTGTCACTGTCACACTTAAGTTAAGTACATTTCTGGAATCAGCAATTTTCATTCAAGTTTAGTGTAAATTTCTCGATTTTTCGATTAATAAATTATGCTGTTTTGAACTGTTTTATTGTTTAAATATTTTCTTTAGAATACTTTTGTTTGTTGTGATTGGTCATAGGTCAGTGTTGTGTTGTTTATTTTCAATGACAGTTCACTGTGACTGACCCAGTTAATTGACCGAGTTCTTCTTTGGATACAGCACTCATTCTAGATGGAAGATTTTGTGCCCCAAAAAATAGAGTTGATCTATTTAGCAAAAGCCTTATTCGTCTGCTTGATTAAAGATTCTGATTTAATTTTCAGTCGGTTGATAATAAGGAATGTTACTGTTAATGGTTTAATCATGTAAAATTAAATTGATTGCATGATTTTTTTATGAATATTTAGAATGAGTGTCTTCTTAATTAGTGTTCTTCATACATACAGTGTAACTTTAAATAGAGTATTTTATCGAGTATAATATAGATTAATAAGAGTAATTAAATTAATTTAATAAGAGTAAATCTGTATTGTTTTTTTTTTTATTGAAGATATTATTACATTTTAAATTTATATTGCAAATCTGGGGGACGTTTAATTAATTTCAATTATATCTGAGCTTTTTATTGTAAACATTGTAACAAAAGAAGTCATTGCTTTTTATGATTAAATTTCTCATTCAGCTAGATCTTTATGGTTCAAATGATGCCTACACAACAAAAGCAACAGGTGTCTAGATATTGTTCTTAAACTATTAACTAAACAATACAAAGAAGAAATAGCTTACATTTGGTAGGAATAATTGTGTTTAAAGGGGAAAATTCTCAAATGAGCCATACATGTATCTCTTTATCCCATACCAATAAGAATTGTCTGCAAAAACCTTGTAAAATCCTGTTATTGTATGTTGTTAAATAAAACATATATTTATGGTATTCATTACAATGTTTTAATGAACCAAAATTCTATTTGCACCCAAAACATGAAGGTTTGTTCAAAATTGAAAAAACTTATAATTGGAAATATATGAATCACCTATGTCATGGGCTCTAAATAATGTTATTAAATGTATGATAAGACTTGAAAACAGTGTTGTTAAAGGGGAAATTATATGCTACTTTCAATTGTAATTTTTAATGAATGTAACATTGGTGGGTTAAATATGATAGATATATGTTCTTTTGAAAAATACATGAAAATAACACGGCTTAAGAGATAAGTGTTAGGTAAAGGAAATTGTTATTTACTTGTTAAATCATCAATATATTTTAAAACAATATTTAATACTGGTAAAATGTTTTCAGAGAATATTATGTTTACTCTAGAAAAATAAATTTGGTCTCAACGTCTTGAAAAACTATATGTTGTACATTGAAAAGCTTCCAATAATAAATAGTGATGATATTCTGGATATGCCTCGTTTTTATAATTATAATTTTAAAATTAACAACAGCTTTATTTAGATTTAAAGTCAAAACACTGTATTATGTGAATTGGAAATAAGACATCAAACTGGGAATTGACATCATTTTGGTGATTTTCTCAAACAAAACTATTCATTTCATGATCAACATTTATTTTTGTAAAATATATTATCTATAATTCAAGCTTAATAAACAATTTTCCATGACTTTTTCATTAACAGTGATTGTATTTTTATCATTTTAACTGTATTTTTAAACTGTGTCCATGCGCGGCATGGACACAGTTTCATTTCATGAGGATTTTTTTTTAATTAATAAAAAATCAAGTTTTGAAGTAAAATCCATTTAAATGATGCTTTTATATATGCAAGTAACTGTTTTAATTATAATTTGTCAAACTAAATAAATGCAACATATAAAACTGCATATTATGCACGTTTGATAAAACACAATTTATTCCCAAATTGATGTCTTATTACTCATTTCCAATTCACATAATACTGTAATGCCGGTCCGTCTGGTGGCCATCAGACGGTGCCAACATCACAAATTTCCTACTGAATAAAGAAAATTAAGACTGCATAAATTAAATATCGCTTTTTATTAACACAAAAGTCATTTCACAAATTTTCATATTTCTGTTTTCTGATGTTATTCGTTTCTTAGTCTAAAAGAAAAATCAAGTCATCTAACCTCGTTATCCATGACCCTTTTCCAATTAGTGCCAAAAACGCAACTGAAACCAAACGACAGTTTGGCCCTATTTATACTCGTAGTAAGGTGACGTCATACGCATGTTTCAATGAATGACGTCACATGACTAAGCAAATCTTCAATGAATGACATATGATTTAGCACAATTTCAATGAATGACGTCATATAATAGTAAACATTCAAGATGGCGGAAAAGAGAAAATACCGCTAAATACTTGCGAGTTAAATGTAATTTATGACAAAGGTAATCATTATAATATGATGAATTAATAAATAATATGCAAAGAACTTATCAATATATCATTATATTGATTATACTAGTATAACATTTAATAATTATAGAATAAACAATGATTTATTCATGACATTGACAATCGTACTATGTGTACATCGTAACTGACTATTTAAAGGTAATAATAGACATTGACATAGGTCATAGCATTGCCCCCTCCTATAGGAATTGGTCCCCAATTAGAAGTTTGAAAGTACTATTTGTATGGTAGTATGTAACCGAATCTTTTCTTTAATTTTCCATCTTAGAGTTAATTACTCTACTTTCACTTCCGTTTCCGGCATATCCGTTTTACAAATATGAAGAAAATGGCGTCAGCATTTTCAGCTGCAACTTATCCATTGAAATCCGGCTATTTGAAGAATGATTTTCTCATCAATTATCATCAAAAAGAAATAGTAAGTACACAATCTATTATCTGCAATGCTTTTTTGTTTGCAATATAACCAATAATCAACAGATTTCTTTGTTTGAAATAACTTTATCATAAGTTCATAACGAAAACACAACACACATTCACAATCATCATTCATTCACCATTAT
>VMBQ01003545.1:0-23149 GCA_007657795.1 Dreissena rostriformis | reverse complement strand
GCCACAAAACGCACTTATTCCGTGAAACTTACAACAACGCACGAAACCCCGCACAGAAAATGGTGATTTTATGAAAATACTGATCCTTTGTGACGGGGCCTGTTTTGCGTTTAGGTCAAAATATACTAAATAGTTTCCTTATATGTTTCAATGTAAAAGCGACAACTTTGACCGGAAATAAATACAACATTTTGCACATAGAGACTCCCATAACCATACCTTTTCTTAACGGGCATTCTTAGCTGAATCGATTTAAGCAATAAAAAAGATATGTCATGTTCAAACCAAAAAAGAATTCGACTCAAATCAAAATCGACTGTTTTTGCACCTTCTTTTTTTCTGCCGTTTTCTAGTGGATTGTAACCTTTTTCAGTGCCAATTTTTACTCTAATCTCTAACTTTATCCTTTTTCAGGGATTAAGTAGTGAACACCTATGCTTACCCTAGCAATATCTGCAGACGATTAAACCAGAACAGCAGCCTAAAGTGTAAAACATGCCTTCGAGGAAAATATGATGTTTTTTTAGAGAGTACAGCCCTTCATGACTCGATTATTTAGTATATTGTAACCTTAACGCCCATGGCACATTATTCAATGTTAAGTAACTTCATAGTATGAATATTTTCACAGTAAATGTTCACGCGTTATAAAATGTCCATAATTCATGAAAAAATCTTCACAACATTACACTTTATGTCGGTCCGTCCGTCTGGCCGTCAAAACAAGTATTATCATGTTGATGCGTACACACTATTATTCGGTTTACAAATTATCATGACAAACACAGTCCATTTTGACAATTTTCACTTTAAAATAACATTTACATTCTAACAGGAATGTGATTGATTTTTTCAAGGAGCGTCGAGGATTTCTTGAAAAGAGGAGTTAGAGCGTTCAGAAGATCTGCCTGATTAGCAAACGGGGACTGGTCCTTTCCGTTCGCGATGTCAAGGAGAGATTTGTAAGTGTAATTTCGGGCCTTTTCCTTGTTATCCAGGGGAAAACCTGCAGAGCCAGGGAGCACAAGAAAGTGGAAGCTGTGGATCAGGAACGATCGCTCTGGAAGAAGGAGTGAAGATTGTTTTCAGTCTGTGTAAGGGAAATGCTGGCAAATTCATCAGCCAGAAGACGCTGATCCGTGGTGAGTCCTTGCCAATTCTTTGGGGGCCACAAAAGATTGGGGAGAATAAGTATGGACTCTTCTTCAACTGTTGCCCAGTCTCGTTTGGCTGAAGGGAGGAGAGGCATGTTTCCATCAACGAGCATGTATCGAGCTTTGAATCTAAGTAGTTTTGCAGATGGAGAAGGTTTGTTCATGTTGTCAGCTGGAGTGGGAGTAGCAATTGTATATAACTCATCTTGGGCAAGTTGAGTGGGTGTCGCAGGTGGAAGATCTTGAAGAGTGTTGGATTGAGGGGGGAGCAGGAACAGGTGTTTTGAGATCATATTGAAGGGGTGAAGGTGGAGCGTAGTTTGATGTCGCTGGAAGAAGATCTTGAAGAGTGTTGGATTGAAGAGGAGAAGGAGGAACAAGTGTTTGGAGATCATCTTGAAGGGGTGAAGATGGAGCGTAGTTTGGTGTCGCTGGAGGAAGATCTTGAAGAGTGTTGGATTGAAGAGGAGAAGCAGGAGTTTGGAGATCATCTTGAAGGGGTGAAGGAGGAGCGTAGTTTGGTTTCGCTGGTGGAGTAACTTGAAGAGTAGAGGTGCAAGAAGGAAGCGGGAATAATGGGGCGGGTGCAGGAAGTTCGTCGAATAATGGTGTAGCGGGGGGAAGTTGCTCTTGCAGGTTCTTGTACTGGTGTTGAAGGTCGAGGTGTAAGTTGCTTGATGATAGTGGATGAAGATGAGGAAGATGATGTTGTGTCGGTGATTTCCTCAGGGTGAATAGAAATTGGAGAAGGTGACCGGAGGGATCTTGCATCGTCATCATCAGCCATGCAGAAGGCCTTGAAGATTATGTTATCCTTCTTTCTGATAGAATGTATGTATGATGATCTTATGACAAGGAGTGAGGCAACTTCTTCTAACACTAGGGAACTGTTATGAAAAGTTGACCACCGGCCGACGGGTAAGATGGCATTCTTAACAAGGGATTCGCGCCTCTTTAAAGTCCCCATGGAACGGCGGTCAGTAAAGATATTCCTGTAAAGACGGATTTGGAACATACCAGAAACAGATTCTGCAAATACCTTGATGGGGTCGAGAATTATGAAAATAGCCAAAGTAACAACGAGTCCGTTGCTTTTCGTTTCAGTTGATCTGGGGGAGGTTTGTTGCGGAGTTGATGTGGGGGAGGTTTGTTGAAGAGTTGACGTGGGGGAGGTTTGTTGAGGGCTTCCTCCCACTTGCCAGTCCTCTCCTCGATTCCTGGGCGTCTACCCGTCGACCATTTAGCCATGAGATATCTGACATACTGGACCTCCGGTGAAATTTCCTTGTCCACGTCATGCAGTTTTTAATATTCCAGTGGATTTATTGAGAAATAAAAACACGTCTTCGAGAAAAGAAAAGACCGCTTGGAGCATGCTCCATTTCTTTGGGATGTTTGGTCTTAACATGGTGTCGCAGGTCACCGACTTTCTTCAATTCTCGAGTCTTTTCCGACACACAAAATGGACACAAGACATCATCGTCGGTTACCTTGGAACTCTGAAACATACAAAGTCTCGTCTAAGGACGGGTAGATACATAGTATGGTGCAAATACGATGTCTAGCAGAAGCAACAATCAACACGGGATTAATCGCAGCTGGGTGATCAGGCAAACTTCATTATCTCCAGAGAGCTCTCAATTGCGCGCGCCTTCCATGTATAAAACACATACATCAGCTTTGTGTGACCACCTTGCACTAAATTCGTATACCACGACTAGGTACTTGTATGACTTATATGTCCAATCTTTAAAGTATTTATCATACTTTGTATGAAGACGGTGATATACTAGGGGCTTCTAGAAACTAAAAATTAATTCCTTGTAAGGAATATCTGAAGACATCAAAAAAACTTTATGTTAATAAAAAAGATCTTCGAGTGTGTGTGTAGACATCAACAAAATACAATTCATTGTGATTTACTGTTCTTCTTAAACAGTAGACTTATAACTCTGTATCTATTTAGGAAAATTGGTGCCTTTGTATCTCATAAGTCGATCAACGTGAACTGCTTTAGCTGGTGCCATAGTTTTAACATGTTAGTCTAGATCATCAACCACCTTTTTAGTGATTACATATGGGCCTTTCCATTGAGGGGACAGTTTACTGAATACACCAGGACGGCGTGTTGTGTCATGCAACCATACTGGGTCACCGGCATTAAAAGGTCTAGCTTTTGCGTTTAAGTCATAGTGCCGTTTGCGATATTGAATTTTGTACTGAAGTACTAGTCTTGCCAAATTGTGAATTGTCGTGAGAATATCTTGAAGGTTTGTTACATATGTTTCAGGTTGATCCGATTCATCACACTGGTGTGGCAGACCAATACACGCTTGTAAAGGCAAGACAATGTCTCGACCGAAAACCATCCGATTTGGTGTTTGCCCAGTACTTGAGTTAACTGATGAGCGGTACGCAATCATAACCTGGGGAAGAAGAGTATCCCAAGACCTTTGATTTGAGGAGCAGTACATTGTTAACATGGTGCCCAGTGTTCGATTGAAACGTTCAACCATTCCATTTGATTGTGGGTGGAGAGCCGTTGAACTCGTGTGCTTAATTTGAAGCAATCCACACATATCATTGAATAAAGAAGAATTGAAATTACTGCATTGGTCAGAGTGAATGGACAAAGGAACTCCAAATCGTGATACATACGTATCAACAAAAGCCTTTGCAACTGTGTCTTGATTTGGTAATGCAACCGCCTCGGTCCATCTTGTAAAACAATCACAAACAACAAGAACATATGCATTGCCCGATTCTGATCTCGGGAGTGGCCCATAAATAGCCACTGCATCACGTTCGAGAGGAGCCAATACTACTGCTTGTCCAAGAGGCGACCTTGTTGGTTTGCTTCTTTTACGAGTTGCACATTGAACAAAATATTTTTGAACAAACTCTTTTATACCTGGCCAATAGAAGATTTGACGTAATTTTGCAAGTGTATTATCATCACCTAAATGACCACCTGCAGGTATATCATGGCAATAATGTACAACATCAGTGTAAAGACTTCTTGGAACAATGATCTGATTTTGCAGTTTATCATCATTTTCCTACCATTGACGACAAAGGAGACCTTGTGATATGATCAACCGATCCATCATGCGCCGCAAGGTTTTCACGGTGGATGAGTTGTCGCTGACTGCTTGCCACGGTGGTCGCTCGTTTGACTCTTCTAAAAACTGGATAATAACTTGAAGATCTGCATCACAAAGTTGCTTTTCTTGTATGTGATCAGGTGACCAGTTTGGAATATTTCCCATAGTTGACTTCAACAGAACATTAGAAGAATCAGGAGCTTGCTTAACATTTCTATTTGGAATAAAGGATTGACAATTTAAAACATCAGTTGCTGTCAATTGTGTTGGGGGCTGCTAACTCTCCTTGTGGATCTTGTTGAAGATTTTCACTTTGCTGTTTAGCACACTCTGAACAAGGAGAGCATGATAATGCGTCTGCATTTCTGTGTGTGAGACCTGCCCGATGAGTGACTGTCAAATCATATGTACCCAGCTCTTCCAACCAGCGCGCAACTTGACCAGTTGGATTCTTTAGATTTCGCATCCAGCTTACCGCAGCATTGTCTGTTCTCAAAAGTATCGGCTGACCATATAGATAACAGTGACACGATTTAACTGCTTTCACAACAGCCAAAAGTTCTTTGCGTGTAACGCAATATGAGCGTCCATGATCATTAAGAGACTTGCTGTGATAAGCAATTACTACTTCCACATTATTTTGTAGTTGAGACAGAATTGCCCCAGTGGCAACATCACTAGCATCCGTCTCAAGAATGAACTTTAAACCTGGTATTGGATAGCCAAGAATGGGAGAAGTGATATGAGCAGATTTCAAAGTTTGAAATGCACTTTCGCATTCAGGGGCCCACACAAATTTTACGGACTTATTAGAAACCTTGTTCAGTGGTTTTGCAATTGAAGCAAATCCTTTTACAAAACGTCTGTAATAGGAACAGATACCCAAGAAACTTTGACTTCTTTTGCAGTACTGGGCGTTTGCCAGTCCTTAACAGCTGATCTTTGCAGGGTCAGTTTGGATACCAGCTTCGGACACAATATGTCCTAAGAACTTAACTTCTTTTTGAAAGAATATACATTTCAATGGTTTAAGCTTCAAATTGGCTTGCTGAAGACGCTTGAAAATACTTTCTAACCTAATTAGCCCGTCGGAAATTGTGGAGCATGGAGAACTAATATCGTACATGCACAATAGACAAATTTCCCATTGAAGACCTCTGGGTACATTCTCCATTAGCCTTTCAAATGTAGAAGGAGCATAAGCGAGACCAAAACTCATGACTGTGAAGTGGTATAACCCCATGGACGTTGCAAATGCAGTCTTCTCCTTGTCACTTTCTTTCATGCTAACCTGCCAGTAGCCGCTGTTGAGATCGATTGACGAGAAGAATTTAGCACCGCTAAGTGCGTCAATGCAGTCATCCACTCTTGGCCGAGGGTATGCGTCTTTTACTGTGACATAGTTGAGTCGCCTATAATTAATGCAAAATCGCGGTTAGCCATCCTTTTTTGGTTACCATGACTACTGGAGACGCCCACGCACTGTTAGATGGCTCAATTATGCCTCTGTCTTACATGTTAGATATCTCCTCCTTTTCAATGGCCCTTTTACCAAGTGGTAACCGACGAGGTGGTTGTCTGATAGGAGCTGCCTGTCCAGTAATGATTGTATGCTGTACTAAATTAGTGCGACCAATGTCTTCAGAAGACGAGGAGAACACACTGCTATATTTACAAAGAAGCCTACTGAAATCAGCCTTTTCAGACTCGTTTAGATGCCCAACACTACGTTCAAAAAGTCAAAAAGTTCGATCAAATGTTCTGGAAGTGACTGCGAGAGCTCTTGCTCGGTGACTCGTGCTATTCGTGGACCATCATAGCATTATTCATATGACTCGCATGTACCCAATGTTGTTTGTGCATATACCGTTGTCGGTTCTGAGCCAAGATTGACAACACTAACCAGAGTATCTGAATTTGAAGCATAAACGATACCAGCAACATCGCTCCCTGGTTTTAATGGGTTTTTTTTCTTTTTTTACTTGGAAATCATTATATCTTAAACAAAAGAGATAGGACGGATTGTCATGATTGTTGTAGTTTGGTTTGCAATGAGAACTCTTGTTAATTTAATTCGATTCTGAAAATGTCCGAATATAATTCATTGATATATTAGTATACACGTTAACCGTCAGGTGATCGTACTAAACAACGGAAACACGTAACTGAGTTAAATGTAATATACTCATATGTGCATCATTTTATGTAATTTAAATGTGTTCTATTCTTCCTTTATTGCCGGAAAATTGCTTGTACATTTGCATTAATTAATGTAAGCAATACAAGTATAAAGTACATGACTTCTTCGCATAAATATGCTGATCATTTTACAACTAATTACAAATTGAAGTGAATGCTGAAATTTGCTCGAGAAATATACATTCATTCATGTTATACTCGATACAAGATTGTTATTGTATAACTTATATGTGATACCTCCATTTTTATTAAGGGATATAGCAATACTATTTCAAATCATCTCCAGTCTCACATTTCCATAATATCCGCCTAACAGAGACGAATAATTAATTGGGTTGGATGCTATGATTTGATTTGACTGAGATTTGGACTATACGTGCATGTTTTCTGATAACTGAATTTCTTTAAAGAAAAATAATTAATTAACTCTTCAATAAACTAGGATAAAGACATCTAATTTGTATTGTACGTGTTATTCATCATATGATATATAAAACATGTTTGAGAATGAGATTGTACAAATAAAGGTTGTTTTTCTAAATTAAAGATAAACACATGGCTGAAATAATGAATATACATGAACATAAGTTAAATGAAACATAAAACATATTCGTATTTTCATTTAAGATATTCGAAAAAGAAAAAATAATGTGTAAAGCCCTTTTTCATAGATCACTGTGTTCTTCATTTGAAAATAAGGTCATGTACTCTGCTTAAAAATTCAGTTACAAAGTGTGTGGGGGGAGGTAAATCAATATTTAGATAAAAAAAGCTTCAGGAAAATTAAAAAAGTGATTTTGGTCATGCAAGTGTACAAATGTTCAAATCCTCTGTATAGCATACATGCTATTTGAACATCGAATATCTAAATGGTCACGTTAGTGAACAACAAATTAATGGAAGGTTTTCTTTAAATATTTTTTTATCCCGCAGCCAACGATTTTGAAACAAACCATGTATGGAAGCACAAAAAAACGTAGAGCCAAATGGGCGTTTTTATTTAAAAGAATTGCTTACCCGGTGGACATATTTTTTTTCTAACAAAAATCCTGAATATGAAGCCGTGTGGTCAATCTGTTACAACGAACTCCACATATACACAGTCACTCGCACCCCCTCTCTTCCCTGGTTAGTGTTTACCAAACTACAGTTCATAAGCAAAGATTTGTAAGCGATACGTATTTAAATAAATAAATAAAATGAAACATTAGATAACACTTCTAGTACAATTAATGCTGCATATTTAATTTTAATGTTTAAACATATTAACACAGAAACGCATCCTAGGATATCTATTCATTGACATGCGCATACGTTTACACCAATATTTAATACACTTCAAATGATATTCAGGACTGGATCTCCAAGTTTCACAGTAAGGTATGCGATTGTTCGATGATTTATTTAAAACAAAAGAAGCATTTTAAAATTGCGTTTGAATGTATTCTATACTATCGGAAAATGTATAACCCCATTTTTCCAGGCCCATATGCCAGGATTGGTTTTACTATTAAATCAGATTTTAAAATGAATATGAATGCCGTTTTTCCCAACGCATACATGTATATACCATGTTACAATTGCACGATTATAAAGAATACTTTCATTAACAGTCGTGGTACTTGATTTAATTTGATACAATTCTTATTAATGACGCTCAAGTTAGATTTAATATGTATATGTTAGTAACTATATGAAAATAATATGTGATTAAACGTTTTATTTTTCTTCTTTGGTTGTTTAATTATTTTATTTTTAAATTGAGAAATAAAGTTATGATCGCAATTATTAAAAGTTCGACGAACACGAATTAAATAACAATGGAACTAAAATAATTGCAACGTTGATGGATAGATGCTTCACGTTTATAATAAAGGTTGCATATAAATGTCTAGTCGACGATTGTTTGGCATCTCGTCTTCGCAGTTATACATTGTCAAATTAACTCTGGAGTGACCTACCGAGATCGAGTGTGTATTGTCAAACGACATTTACGTTTAACAATTATGGTGCTTAGTTTATTAATCATGATGACAATAGTTGATGCTATATTTCTTAAGTTATTTCACCAAACTCACAAGTGATACTTTAATCGGACTAAAAGTATTGTTTTATTCATTCATTTTGTTCCAAGACGGGCTTGACCAGCTTTTTAATAAGTTTGAAGACCCTGATTTTTTTTCAAACAAGAAGGCCAAAGGCCGTGGGAGGCTCACCTGAGAACCGAAATCACATTAAACTACGGGTTTATACCGCGTTAAGTAAACATTTCTTTAATCACATATTTTATCGGTTAAATGTTTATTTAAATAAAACATCCGTATTTATTTTCGAAAAAACTAATCAAGACATTTGGCAGAATAATGTAAAAACGAACGATTATAGTGTAATATGTAGGTCATATTACTGATAAAGCATAAACTTATAATATGGCAATATATTTAGTAACGATACTCTGCTTTATACAGAAACACAATTTGACNAATTGTATAGTTATAATTATACAATGATGAATCATGTTGATGCAAATATAAGTGATAAAATCAGTGCAAGATGACGGTTTGACTAGCATCCATGCAGTTCGGACATTGACAGTAAGTTTTAGATTTCAAGTTCTGTTGTTAATTATTATCAAAAACATATGCAAATGATTACTAGCAGTTCATATAACAATAAAACACTTCAACCATAATCTTGTATATGGAAGAGTGTAATAATAAACAAGGTACTTAATACTGGTCCTTACAATATGATAATCCAAAAATAGAAGAAGAAATTCCGAAAATTTGTTCTTTTCACCGGTGAAATGAACACTTGTGTTTTTTTCACTGCTGTTATTTCACTGCAAAAATGTCATATTTTATCATTAGGTATAAAAGAAATTTGTTTTACGCTTTACCTCCTTCCTGTACATACTAACATCACATTTCTCCCATTTCGATTTTGCAGTATAATGGCTCTTCTTAATTTTCCTATGATTTCTTGTAATATTTGCTTTCATTGTCATAGTAGTTAACGTATGATCAGAACAGTTCAAGCAATTCATTGCGTGTACACAGATATTTTTAATATTTAAGTCATTTATGTTTTGGACAAAGAAATAATCAATTTTTGAAATGAATTTCCCATTGTGATAAAAGAACGTATTGGCTTCACCCTGTTTTTTCTGTCACTATCAGTAGTGTTTCCTTGACAAAGTTCTATAACAACTGGTCTCTCCCCGTAGCTCGTTGCATTGAGGCATTCATATCTCCACAGAAAATCACTTCAGGAGTCTGTGTAGCCGCGGAAATGGACCCAGCTAGATTCAAAGCATTTTCAATTGTTTGATGTTTCCATGCAAGAAAAAATCAACTCAAGTTTTTTAGAGCTCAAAAGACATTTAAAGGAGGAATATAGCAAGGATTGGCATATGGAAAAAATAATCTTTATACTGCTTAGCCAGTAAAAGTGTGCCATACTCAATCATTCAACTGTAAAATGCTACCGCAGTTTTGTTGTACGAGACGCTGGCTCTTGTATCACAAAACTATACCGACTCAATTTTGCCAGCATGCATTTTTGTTGAAAAATAAGTTTTAAGGGACATCACTTTGTTGAAAGTGTACTTTTTAGGACACAATATTCATCTGGAAGGGGTTTGCAAAATCTGTCAATTGTTTTGAACATGCTGCAAACATATCATTTAGGCAAATCATTTAGACAAAATACCTGTTACAATGTAACATGTGCGCAATCAAATTGCTATTAAAACTTTACATTGAAATTTAAAGAAAAAATAAAATATAAAAAAAAACTATTTTTGAATATTTTCTTAGAAGCAGAACACTCTGGAAGAGCCCCTTTAAAATGAGTAAGGCACAATATCTCTTTAAATGCAATCTTTTATATATATATTTAATAAGTCTTGACCAACTTACATACCAAGTTTGAAGAAAGCATGACTCAGGGCTTTAGAATTACTGTAAAGAACATACTTTTTATGATTTGGAGTATTCAAATACATTTTGGTGAGTTTGACCTATACATTTTGGCACTTAAAAAAATGTGTAATATATGTCCTCAATTATCATGACCAAGAAAGTTACTAAATGTGTCGATGGGTTCTGGAGTTACAGTTAGGAGAAGTAATTCTATTCTAAGGCTGTTTTTAAATACTTGTTTCTGTGTGACTTTAACCGTTGACATTGGCGCACAACAATCTTTACAAGTAAAACTACCAAATATGAAAATTGTTGATGTAAGCATTTTCCATACTGTAAAATGTTTGATATACGGACAGACTGCCAGCGACATTTACAAAACAATACAACGAACATGTATTCAACAAAGATTTATTAATGAAGAACAAAACAAACGTATGTATGTTAGTTCAATAATTACCAAGGCCGCAAAAATGTATACTTTTAAATTTATGTTTATTCTTAAACTTACTAGTGAAAAATAAAATCTATTATTTTACAATAGGAATGAAAGACATAATGAGTGATGCAAACATAAACATGATGAAAATGTTCACGATCCAGTAAAAAAGACCCGAGGAAGTCCTGGTTCGTTTGACGCGGCCTGATTTAACGTAAAATTGGACTTCAGACATATCATTCTGGATCATTGGAGTGTAACCTAGATCTCCATGAGCCTTCTTGATACTGAAGTAATGAGTTACGCCAACTTTGTTTACCTGGAAAAGAATGAAGGAGATCTTTAATATTATATAGAGCAGAAAAACAAATTGTCGATTTTTTATTATTGGTGGTCATCATTTTTGTAAAATATAACATTTAGTTTCTTATGATTAGACTAGTTCGAAGTACATCAGAAAACAGCAGACTGCCTTCGGACTTGAATTTGACAACACAGTAATAATTGTTAAAAATGTTACTTGAACTTTAAGTCTATTTTAGAGAATATGTTAATATATCGATCAATTAATTATGGACATTTATGTTAAGATACTTTTAAATTGCATGATGATTGATGAAGTTACAGTTCAAACAAGCTTGGGTGGCCTAATACACACATTTAAATTCGACATGTGTGAAAGACATGTGGCCCACTTTCTTAAGATTTCCTACGACATTCATATTACACACCTCTGTTCTAGTAAGGAGTGGCTGGAAATTGTAGATTGGAGACACCAAGAAATGAAGCCACTCAATAAGGTATGCTAAAACAGCAATCGTTACACCATTCTATAAACATATTTTATCACATGATGTCTGCATTAAAGATATAAACCCTGTGGTATAAAGTTTGCTGTTGAAAACAGTGAACACACAAATGACACTGATATTGTATTTATTTGTTTATTAAGTTTTTATGTTCACAACACCATTATCTGTTAATTGTGCTTTGCAGGCATTATTTTGTATCATTTTTCATTATCATTTTCCTTCCATTATCTTATAGTTTCTTATTTTAACAATAAGGAAGCCAAAATGAAATTTGATGGAATACATTGAATCCATCATAAAAGTAAGAATAGTAATCAATTTGTATGTTAGATGTCGTATTCTAAGAATATCCTTTTTATACGTACCAACAAAGTATACCACTGACAATGGGATTTGTAGACGTGGCATCGTATATCCCAAACCTTCGATCTGAAACATGGAATACAAACTAAACTAGCACTGCAACTTTTATAGCTTATATACAAACATATGCTACTTTGTCTTAAGGATTTAAGTACAAGCAAAATTTTACTTATAAATATGTATTAATTTAACTACCGGTACACAAAGCAACTGAAAAAGGGGAACACCTCCAAAGATGATGCAGCTAGAGTTATGGTTCTTATGCACTGCCATCAACAATCTATCAACGTATGAAGTTAAAGGTCAAACTACGGAGTGCGGATAGTGCCATCAATAATCTCGCCCTTCTTTCATCAAGGACGAAACACAACACAAAACGAAGCACGATATTTTGCGCGACACACTAATCGATACGCGATATTTAATTATTCAAATATCGCCAATATCCGAATTTCGTGTATCGTGGTCTAATTTCAGTACAAAAGTACGCGATGTTTGAACAGTACAAATATCGCGTGTCGCTTCGTGTATCGCGCAAAATATGGACTATGGCTTCGTGTGTCGCGGTCCGAAATTAGACAGCAACACACGAGATTCGGATAATATGGGCGATATTTGAATAATTAAATATCGTTTTTCGCTTCGTGTGTCGCGCAAAATATCGTGGGTCGCTTCGTGTTTCGTGCGAACGCGAGACACGATATTTTGCGCAATACTCAATGCGACACACAATATTTTTCGCCACACGCAAAGCGACGCACAATATTTTGCGCGATACACGAAGCGACACGCGATATTTACCACGATATATCGCCTTTTGGGCTACCTACACAAGGGCGATATTTCGTGGTACAGTGGAACCCCTCTAAACCGGACACCCCCGGGACCCAGAGGAAATTCCGGTTTAGAGAGGATTCCGATTTAGAGGGGAAATATAATATTTTACTTTCAGAAGATCAATTGCATAGCCTAATTGGGGGGGGGGGGGAACNATCGCATAACCACAACACATGTCACTTAATCTGTTGATTCGAAAGCAATATCAGTCACAAAATAAATCAAACAATGCACCCTGAAAAACAAACAAAGTTATTTGCATGTGTTAGGTGAATTAAGTTCCTTTTCACACTGAAAATCATGTCAAGAACGATCTGTTTTTTTTTTCAAACATCTACCACGCACGATAGTTTTCTCCACCTTGTTGATCATTTCCTGAACACTTACATAAATTTCAGTGTCCTTTTCACTTGCGATGTTTGTTATCAGTAATTATAATCAGTATTATCACTTCCATTGAATCAAATGTACATCACAGGGCTAAGCTCTTTAAATTGTTTTGCAATTTTTACTGTTTGAAAATTGTTCGACCACCTTTATTAATTTCACGCGTCTTTAATCCGCTATTCACAAGTTTTTGACACTAGGTCTGAGGTGCAATAAACTTGTCGTGACCGGTTTACAGAGGTACAATTACGTATGGAATGACCCAATTTTGAACCAAACAATGACCGGTATTCGGAATTGAGGGGATTCCGGTCTTGAGGAGATATTTTACGCATGGTTTTATAGGTAAAAAATGGAACCAGACAATTTGTCCGGTTTAGAGAGGATTCCGATATAGAGAAGATCCGGTTTAGAGGGTTTCCACTGTACATTCTCGCGCTTCGCTTCGTGTATCGCGCACAATATCGTGCGTTGCTTCATGTGGCGCGCAAAATATCGTGTATCGCTTCGTGTGATGTGTGTCGCCCTTGATGAAAGAAGGGCGAGATTATAGATGGCACTATCCGCATTCCGTATCAAACCCTGAAGTTGCTCCACTTAACTTTAAAAGTATCTGTCAAAGCGGTATAATAACACTGTAAATAATGACCGTAGAGTTATAATTCTTGTCCAAAGCAGCTTTCTTAGCAACTCTTTGATATTCTGATGCATGATTATTAAGTTAAAAACTCAAGCAATGGCTCTTGTTTTTCAATCCTGAGCATCAGAACTCTAAATAATTGTTAAGTGACTTACAAACAATTCTAAAGTGAAAGTTTTTGTCTAATTTTACCAGCGGCTGGAGGAAGGTGAATGTGTTGATGGGTTTGTCATCTGAGATGAAATACGCCTGCCCTGCCTGAAATGTATCGCAACAGGGACTGACATTGATACAAGTTGGCAGGTCATTGTAGGTCAATATCATTATACAGTTTTTTCATGCATGCGCGGTGAACAGTCAAAACTGTTGTCCCAAGGTATAAGAGATGACTTTGGAACTGTTGCTCGAGGCCGATATTTCCAAATGTCAGCCCTGATACAGAGGAATAACAGTTTTGACTTTTCACCAAGCGTCCATGAAATAACAACAGATTAAACTCAATGGTGTGATTCGACTTCCTCAATTCGGATAGGTTTAACTCTTAAGTGGACTTTTTGGTGTTGCTGTCTAGGTTTTGACCTTTACCAACCTTATTAATTGTCAAATGAATTTTGTTCAAATGAATTCATGGAATTTTTGTATTTGTGAAAAAAACTTTAACTGGGTGAAATGGAAAAGGTTAAATCTACACGATTATACTCAATGTAATTGACTGTCTATTTTGTGTAGTATAGCGCAAACAAATTAATAATTCTGTATTCTGCGTTGGCTAATATGAAAATTATATGAATACAGCGTTTCCTTATGCAAAGATGTCACCTGAGTGTTCAGGGTAAACTATTTTATCCTCAATAAAAAGGTAAGCTGATACAACAGTTTCACACATTGTCAGCACCAGAGCGTTAAATTATACTTAAAGGCTATGGAGGTTTTAATAAAAGTAAATGTTTTGTAAATATATTTGAATACTGAACACATTAAATATTGTAAAAACATGTTTATACCAATATTTCAACATCAAAAACAATCACTAACTTGGATATTTAAAACACTTATGAACTTTCATGAGATTATTTTTATTTGTGAGCGTTAGCTCACAAATAATGTAGAGGCAATTTTGCAAATCACTATGGCTTAACTATCATAGGAACCGTAACCCACGACTGCCTGTGTGGATAACTGGAGTAAAATTATGTAGACAACGAATGCTAAAAGCGTCTGCTCTAACCACCGCATGTGTCTGTTTATAGTTCCCACTGTACACTACATAGTGTGTATGTATTCAAAAGTATTTAACAGCTTGTAGGACAACGTTGGCCAGACTAGTGTTTATCATTGAAATCTGTACATATTGGCTGCTTTCATAGAAAACTGGGCTTAATGCATGTCAAATAAGATTAGCCTGTGCACACTGATTAGCTGTATCAATGACTTGAAAAAAACAACACATCTCGACCTGTGCTTTAGGACACACTCTTTATACATTTGAATGGGTTGTAGTCATTTCAATCTTGCGATATAAAAAGCTATAACATAATTTTGAAAACTGAGTTGCGTCTAAGATTATACAACAGCGAACAAATTCAGTGCCTTCAGCGCTTTGATTTATATTTGTTTTAGGGTGAATGTCTTTAATGCTGATCTGTTTATATATAATATGTTCTATGTTTTGTAGTGTGGAAATGTGCATTGAGCCCTGCTGGTGACAGGATCTATGTGACCAACATCGACCAGCACAAGCTCCCCACACTGACCACAGATGGCAGCCTGATATCTACCTTCACTGACCCTGAACTTCAATACCCAGATGGTTTACATATCACACCTGCAGGGCAAGTCCTTGTCCGTGGAAACAATACCAACACAGTCATACAGGTGGATCATGAGGGAAAAAAGAAACTGGCAACTCTGGCTTCAAAGATGGAGTAAGCAATCCAGCGTCTGTATGCTACAACACGAACAATCGCCAGATAATTGTCGGAATGAATGGAAATAATAAAATCGTTGTTCTGGAATAACACTGATTTTCGTTTACATTGACGTTATGAACAATGTCTATCGATGATTTTGTTGTCATTCATATGTGTCATGATTATATGGCTAAAATGTTCATGTTATTCAATAATTATTGTAAATGTTTATCAATAATTTTGTTCATATGTGTTACGATTCTATGACTTAAATGTTCACATTATGCATTTGTTAATCTGTATCGATAATTTTGTTGATATGTGCACAATTTTTTTGATATGTGTTATGATTCTATTATGGTTTAAATGTTCACATTATGCACGTGTTAATGTTCATCGATAATTTTGTTGATATGTGTTATTTTTTTCTATTATGGCTTAAATGTTCACATTATGCACTTGTTAATGTTCATCGATAATTTTGTTGATATGTGTGTTAAGATTCTATGGCTTAAATGTTCAGGTTAAGCACAAGTTAATGTTTATCAATGATTTTGTTGTCATATATATTACAATTTTATGGTTAAAATGTTCACATTATGCACTTGTTAATGTTTAATGATGATTTGTTGTCATGTGTATATTACGATTTTATGGCGAAAATGTTCAAGATATGCACTAGATAATGTTTATCAATGATTTGTGTGTGTTATTATGTGTGTTATTATTCTATGGCTACAAAGGTTATTGTTTGAAATGCGTTTTTTAACATTATTGTTATAAAATATGTGTGTTGATTTTTTAGGATATTTTGTAGTCTAACAAATGCCTTTATGTCGATTGTAAGTAATTAATGCAAGATTTCCTGTCTTCTAATATCTATGTAAGAGATTTCATCATGACACTTAACATTTTAATAACACACACATTTTGTTTCTTTTCTTGTGAATCTTTTTTTTAATATATCTGTCAATTTAATGCAAAAATATCCCAGTAAATTTGAATTTAAAGTGTTATTTCTTGCAAATTACAGGTTTATAAGATAATGTGCTGACTTATCAGCGCAAGTGGGTGCAGTAGCCTGTAGATGTCTATAACATGTGTAGTTTTGAGAAATATACATGCAAAGTTGGAATTTTAAATACATATAATCAGGAGATTTCTGAGTATTTATTTATTTATTACACACATATTCTTATACTTACTTAATCCAGCTAATAACTTGGTTTCTGGATATTCTGATATTAAGATATTCGTTGAGATCACTTGATAAAACATATCTTCATGTGTAACCAACATTTGACTTAATAGCATTTGGTTTTAGGTCAGGGTGGCGTATGGGTTATGGTGTTTGCATAGCAATCAGGATTTCTTCAATTCGATTCCGCTCTAGAACAACTCAAGATTTTCTCTTATCATACCAAGTATTTGCTCTACCAGAAAACTGCTCTGGGAAGGGTTCCCAAGATTTTCTCTTAACATACAAATTAATTGTTCTACCAGAAAACAGAATCGAGTGTGTCGTAACAACATTTATCTTGATTTCGAAACAGACGAAATATGAATGCGTGGATTACGTTGGATATTAATGTTTTTCATGCATATGGTAATTCAAACTTAATTTTGTTTAAACATTGGACATTATTATAAGTTAGGAACGAAAATTAATATTTGACGAATAATAATTAGCACTATCGCATCATAGTGTATTGCAATCTCGACATCCCATTGATGAAGTTCCTTGTAAGCACTATCGCATGATAGTGTATTGCAATCTCGACATCCCATTGGTGAATTTCATGTTCTCTGATCTATTAATAGCCTTAGATTATGAATGACCTGTGCGTACGAATATTCTACGTAGCATGTAGTGGACTATTTTACCATTCATAATATAAACATACTCTGCGACATGTATAGTTAACAAATGTAGTGTTTTACTTTAACTATATACGATACGATCCGTTCAAAACTAGTCCATTTAACACGATATTCATATTATGTGTCAATTTGTAAATGAATATAGTTCAAGAACTAAAACCGCGCCGCAAACTCCTTTTTGCGCGTATGCTTACAGGTTCGTTGGTTAATGATAGTCTAATTTAAATATCTTCTTCCAAACCATGCAATAAAACATTAATATCTTTATAAGTAAATGCTATAATGCCTGAAAGTAGACACTCTCGAAAACTAGGTTTCGGCAGTGTCTTTCGACAATTACCCAGTTACTCAGGAAATGCACCCAAGTCGTTTATCTTTCAACGTAGCCATCAATAAAATGCACAACAATGTTGTTGAAACATATAGGAAATAAGGAATAACCACAAAAAAGGAAGTCTGCGATTGCTTAAAAGCTTGTATACTGGAAAAGAAAAGGACCTCTTTAAATTGACACGACGGAAAACGGAGGGATGCAACTTCAATTCAAAAGCAAGATTACTTAAAATAGGTTTTACATTGATTGCGGTTTATAAACCAACTCCTTTTGCATGTTCACAAACTACGATCAAATCAGAATCAGTGTTAACATGTTACAATTACAAGTCATGAAACCAAAGTACGGACTATTAAAATGTAAAACGTCACTAACGTTGACTCTTTTAGGTACAAACAGCTAGAGCTACGAGTGAACACAAATATTCGTCTTTGGTTAATACTAATTAGTAGAATATTTACTGGTCCTTCTTCGAAAAACCCCAAACTAAGCATTTCTGATACATTTATCAGTTTTCCACACAACCGCACCCCACCCCACCTCTAAAAAAACAATAAACAATAAATTAAAAAAATACAACAATTGATATTTTTTATTTCAAAGAACTTAATGCAGAACCGAAAGAAGATTTATTAGGTCCAAAACTGGACTATATATAATAATCAACTTGTCGATTTTTCTTATAAGGTAATATCGTATAAGGTAAGTTATTGCTGAAACAAACACTAATAATAGCATTTTATTTGTTTAAAAGCAACGGGATATTGAAAATCAGTTGTAACTGAGTAATTAGAGTAAAAAGAAATACAAATTAGAAAACGACTAGAGAATGCACAACTCCATACCATTTCATGCACATATAAGAATGGTTTTGTCTGATGCTAGTCCTATCGGAAGATAAGTGGACTGCTATAGACTGTTAAATATGCATGCACGGAGTATATCGTACGTTGCTTACAGGATTGTATTTAATATAAAACAAACCGGTATCCAAATCAGAGTATTATCGCACGTTTTGCGATATGTCAATGAAAATTTTGGATTGGATTTTAACGACATTTACAATATAATCTACCGTTTTACATCAGCCGTCAGTACAAACATGCAGCACGTTGTAAAGGATAACACACGTATTGTATAGAAGACTTTGAATTTAATTGCTTAATATATGTATACTGTATTCGGAATTTAAAACGTCCTATATCCACTTCCTTTAACTGGAAGACACTGTGCCTTCCTTGGTGTGTAAATAGACGTTTGCAGTGTCAGCTAGATACATAAATGCCTTACATGACGAAACAAGATTAACATGAAAATCAGTGCCTTTATCCTTACCTGTCATGCCTGTTGGTAAAAGTCCTCGAATATTGTCTTGTAATATATAGATTCCATTTGATTCCATTTGTCTGTCCTGAAATGTCCACGCATTTTTTAGTACTTAGACCACCTCTTTTAAAGAATACCGCAAGGTTCCAGCATGTCGTTAAGTCTTGATTGATATAACGCAAAAGTTCGTAAAAACAAATATACATGTACAGGGAATATAACATGACAGTGGTGTCGTGGTAGGTTGTATATCCTGAGTTTATGTTGTACTTTAAGAGTCTGCCGGGCGATTGAAATACGCTATCACACAAGCATTCCACCGGAACACCAGTCAAAAATATTCCATTTATTATACATCGTTTGTCTCCAGAATAACAAATCACACTTATTTTTGAAAACAACACTAATGGGGTGCGTTTTGATAAAACAATAACAAAACACAAGACGAGCATAAATACATCGTATGGTGTGTCGTTGGGTTGCTTTGTTTGACTAGGATATATTATTACTGAATTTTACGTCACTAGTCAACATAGTAGTCAAATGTGCACTCCTAATTGTTAAAATATCTGAAAGAACATTATAATGTTACATAATATTCACCGTCAACAGGTATTCGTTGTCAAGACTGGGTTCATTGTCATAAGAATAACAAAAAATCAAAATTCTTGTTGAAAACATCACTTTTACTTTAAAGTGATACGTTTTGATAAAAAAAAAACAAAAAAAAAACAAAAAAAAAAACATGTCGTCCAAAGACGAATATGTATACATCGTTTGACATGTCGTTGGGTTGCTTTGGTTGACTAAGCTTTCCTACTACTGAGAAATTTAAACCATTGAAATTGTTTTGATTTTGAAATGTTAATTTCAACGTCACTAGTCATAAATCTTGGTCAAATGTCTTCTCCAAATTGTTAAACTTTCTGGACGGCAATTATTAAACATATCATTCACCGTCAATTTGTATTCATTGTCCAGAGTTGAGTGCTTGCCATATATAAAGTACAGCATGGTATAAGGTTTCTCGCCTGCTAGTGCGATTGAAGTTTAACTAACTGTGTATGTTTTATTATGCAACTTGTTATTTGTGTTAACTCCCTTTAGTGTGTGCAACTTTGATATCCATTGTTTGCAATGATGAGTGTAACCGTGTGCAGCAAAGCGGATCGATTGACGTCAAAGCTGTTATGATGTTCGCAAACAGTAAGCCAAAAATAAAAATAACACACGCAGATAATGTCCTTTTAAAAGTTTTACGTCACGCCTGTTTTCTTTGCTCAAAAACCACAATCACATTCATTTGCAGATATTAACAAAATGAATGGGTTTGTTTACAAATAGCCTCACATTCTGGTGACAGGCATCTAGTTGTATTACATCTTTGAAACTGTTGTCTAATGTGTGAATATGTGATAATATTATTCATACTTGGCGGTTGGGGTGGCGTAATAACGATTGTTCGCGGAAGACACAAAGTACATAATATACCAAAACCAAATAAAGTGTTTGAATAAGCATTTTGCTTTAGGACCAATTCGAGCAAAGAAATATACGCGGCGCTTTTAGTCGTTAAGGTAACCGAGGCCTGGTCAAGCGCAGGTTTGATTCTCGTTTCTCCATGTAAGCAATTTGTGGTGATTATAAGATAATTCGAGTCCGTCCGTATAACCAGTACTTTGACAATAATTGTATGACCTTGAGACCCTCCTGGAATGGATATAAAAGTACATGGCGAGAAATATATGCATTGGAAGAGACTGTAGTGAAAAAATTAAAGAAGGAAAGCACATAGAAAATCTTCAAAATAAGTCTTCATAATTATGCTTTGAGAATTTCGACATGGACTTGTGATTTTGTTCGAACACGGTGTTTCCTGACACTCATTTCCTCAACTGCATAATGGGATCTTTATCGAATATAATTATTACAATGCCATCTTCGTCAAATACTGCCATACAACTGCGCCATCTGGCGAGCATTTAAAAACTAGTCAATGACCGTATGGAAGTTTGCCAAGAAATTAAATCGTCGTCAAAATCAAAACTAGAGATTCCAGATGTTGCTGTTATCATGTATCGATGAATATAAAGATTTTTTTATCAACGATACTTTCCATAATATGTTCCGGTAAGAATCTTTATATATTTAATTCGTTTATATAAAATTAAAATAACTATGTATTAAGTTTCGGGAATTACAAATCCATCAACCTATTGCTTTTGAACATGTTTAAATAGAATCATGATGTTTTCTTACGAATTCGTAGCTGTTATCGTTTGTTTTGTTTTATTGTATTTAATTTTTATTTGTTAAGTCAAGAAATCGAATTAATATTTGCGTATACAACAATGCGAATTTAATACCACCTGCGCATGGTATTCCATGTTTTTATATTACAAGCATCTAATCCCTCATTTACAAACACTTGTGATAACTCATTAGTGTGTAAGATACGTTGTTAATACTTTGTAACATAGGTACATCTACTGTAAAGAAACCATTTGTGTGTTTTTTAGCCATATCTTTATGTACTTGTGTGTAACTGTGACATATTTAGTTAACCCTAAACTCATGTTTGAAATTGACACTCTTTTAAACATATTTTATTCACATCAACCATGGTCTTTATAGATGCTATGTTCCATAACTAATATCGAACAAGTGTTCAAAAGATATACTCTTTTTGTGTATTTTAAACATAATATGTTATATGCAAAATATATCATGTTTACGGCGGAAATAAAAAGATGGAATTACAAACAAAGAAACGTTTTTTTTCTTGCGATATATAAATCCAGAACCATATATGAACTGTATACTGTTTTTTGTACCCGGTGTGTATTCCCTGTACTTTTGTTCTTGAGCTTAAGGATTTCACTCTAGTATATTTGGTTTGATTCTCTTTCATCGATTTAAGTTCATTTAAGTGTGGAAAAAGTTATATTTCTATCTCATCGCAATTTTTTTTTAACATATGCATGCATACATATTAGGGTCAATTAAATATTGGTGAGTTATTATATAACGTCTGCAATTTTTGTATAATATAATATTACTTGTCAACTTTTGTCCTTGCCAAGACGCTTCATGCAAACACTATTTAAAATAGTCCCTTTTAAATAATCTTAATTCGTAATATATAACCGCTTTAAAGAATATCAATTTGTAATATAATGTAAACCGCGATATAGGCGACAGCGTGCAGCACAGCTGAACGATTGACGTGAAAGCTGTATCAAGTTTGCAAACAGTCAGACAAAAATAGCAATAAAACACAACTTCCACAATCAAATATGTACATGTCGCGTATGGGTTGCTATCTACGCAGTAATGCGCAAAAATAACCAATTCAATTACTACCGCAATCAATTTATACTCTTAGGTGCGAGTATTGACATGAGTTTCAACATGTATTATATGTAAGGTTAGTTTAAAGTAAACAAAAAAAATCTTGAAGTTCATTTATACTTAAATATTAAAATAGCTTACCACAATATTCTCCGTAATGCCTGTATCCGAAGCTCAAACTCCAAGATCAACCTTATTCCTAAATATTTAAAAATGGATGTCATTGTAAACAACTAGTTTGACATGTTGCAAACAGGCATATAGCGGTATTAGATCATAAATGTTGTGTAACATTCATGTGCATGCTTAATTGGATCAACATTGCAATATGACCATTTGGTTCATATTTTAGTTGCGAGAAGCTTTAGTAGTTCTCAAGATGAGCACTATCCTTATTCTACCAAGTAACGGAAAAGAGCATGATTTATGCTTGATCTTGTATTCCATGTTGTATTGTGAAAAGGTTCGTTTGATTCGAAATAATTTGCA